>PVKC010000750.1:0-59888 GCA_004027635.1 Crocidura indochinensis
ATCTAAGAGGTACAGGGTTTCTCCACCCTTGAAGAATATTGTCACAGGATTAACTATAGACTCTTTATAGGTTCATTTGCTCTCCCCTTGGTGCTTTTTTGGTGTATAAAGGGCTTCTGCTCCTTCCTGGGTGATAAAATAGCCTTCTGTCTCTAGAGGTCTCGGTATCTGCACAATTCAAGGAGTTGAACTTATGATTCTTGTAACATATTCAGACTAGCCAGCACTGCGTCCTCACATGGAATAGCTTTCTTAATTCCTAATGGTCTTTTGTCTAGGTTTTAGGAGCCTATAGTGTCCTTTGTTGCCCCTGACTACCCCATATTACCATTCTGTTTTAGGACCTGTCTACTACCTACCCACCTCTCCACCTGTATGTACCACTACAAACTATTTATTATTTCAGATGACCTTTTCCTCAGTGACATACCAAACTTATTTTGACTGACAAAATTAGTGAAAAGTATTAGGATTAAACTAAATCATGATAATATTTCTATAACCAATAAAAAGTCTCCTAAATTGTGGACTGTGTTTTCCACTTTACTATTTTTCCTTATAAGGAGGGGCCTGGGACTCACACAAAGTTGCACTGAAGGTTTACTTGTGGCTCTGCAGCCAGGGATCATCGTCCCTGGCTGGAATTGAGGAATGATATGAAGAATCCAATACAAGTTGGCCAATCTGTGAGGCAAACACACTATCCAATGTACTATTTCTCCAGTTCCTGTATTCACCATTTTAAATTCAAACAATTTTCAAATTTTCTTCTATTTGGATAAGTAATAATTTATTCATTAAATTGTTAAATAGACAACTAAATGAGTTGTTTCATCTTCACCTACTGAAAGAAAGAACTGTGAAGTCTAAATCCTTTTTGGTGAAATTTTGGTCCTGAATCTGAACATCTCACATCAGCTAACCCCTTGAGTCAGGCTTACTTTGGATCTACTAGTCATACCCAGGAGTCATCATGAGCCCACCTAGTGGGTAAAAACAATCTGATGTTGAATGCCTGGAGGAAAACCATTTTCAGATAAGAAGGAGCAAGGTTGGAGCTAGAAATAGAATAGAAAACAAGGAAGAAAACCAGAAAAGTTGAATTATTTAACCTTCTACTTTACATACCCTAAAATCCTATATAAATGAGGAATAGGAAAAGAGGAATTAAGAAAGAAAATGGAAGATGGGGTGGGAATTCTGTGAATATAGTAAAAAATAGAGACTTTTTTTAGTTTAAAAACCTTTAGGTGACTGACTATGGTATGGCATACTCTTTACACACCAGAGCACAGAACAGGTGAATTTTTTTCTGTGTGACTTCTAGGAATTTTGACAATCAGGCAGCATGTGGCCTCATTCTCAAATCAGGTCTCCTAGGGTGAGGTGGAGGCAGTCACTGAATGCTTCAACATTCCCCATTTTAAAGCTTTTGCTTTCCTCAGTCAGAAACCTCAGAGAGCTGGGAAGTGATCAGGCATTTCTAGGTCTGCAGAGCTAATAGTGGGTCCTTACTCCTTCCTCACAAGAGCTGGAGAGAGTGCAGGCACCAGGGAATTATGTAGATACCAGGAAAGACCACAGGAAATGAAAATACAGAGAAGCTAGAACAAAATTCGGCTCTTTATAAAACAAAGGCTTTTAGAACTAAAGATCCACGGGAGGGAGAGTATGTGGCTTAGGTGTCTGTAAGAGAATTTAAGCCCCTAAGCTTACAGCATGCACACTTATTCAAAATCACCTCACCCTGTCCTGGTAGGTACCAGTAGGTAGTTGGATTGAGCCTGTCCTCTAATGCCCTAATCAAATTTGTCTATAGCAGGGGAAAGCTGTGAAGAAGTCCTCTAATACCCAGAATAACTTTGTAGACAATTGGCATCCTGATGACAACTGTCAACCTGATATTAAGTGCATTTAAATAGTATTAAAATGCCAAACAGTCCTTTGCTTTTTAGTCATCCTATCATCAAGTGCTATCATCAACCATTGCACATTATTAAACCTGCAACTGTCAAATTGGATGGGATTATAATGTAATGTTTAAAATACAAATATATTTCATACATAAATACTTTATAGTCCTAAAAGGTCAGTGGTTTTCTAAAACTATGAAATTTTTAGAAGCTAAGTAATTTTCCAAACTTAATTTAATTGCTGCTTTTGAGGTCATGCCATGGACATATGTTCATTCTGCTCTGTGTTAAGTGTCATACTTGGAGGATAATTTGAAAAAGTCTTTCCTGAGATTATCTACAATTTTGATGTTATTTGAAAAAAGTCAAGTGAAATAAATTTAGAGGTTGCATGTTTTTATAGGGTTATATACATTTTTAATTAAAAAATATCTTCAGCATTACTAGGTTATTGGAATGAAGTTGTTAAAAGCCTATTGGGATTTATTTTAAACAATTAAGAAAAAATTTCATGGGGCCGGAGAGATAGCATGGAGGTATGGCATTTGCCTTTCATGCAGAAGGTCATCGGTTTGAATCTCAGCATCCCATATGGTCCCTTGTGCCTGCCAGGAGCAATTTCTGAGCATGCCTGAGCATGGAGCCAGGAATAACCCCTGAGCACTGCTGGGTGTGACCCAACCCCCCGCCCTCCAAAAAAAGAAAAAATTTCATAATGTGAAACCTTTTTATTAAGACCATGAACACTTGAGTACAATACAAATGTGATTCTTTTGCATGGGTACAAGTATTTCAAAGATAGCACTTTTAGTCTTAGGTAGGAAAATGAGAATTCTTATTCTCTCTGGTCCCTGTACCACAGTTTCTTTAGCCATTCATCTGTTGTTGAGTTTCTGGATTGTTTCCAGATTTTGGCTATTGTAAAAAGTGCTGCTATGAAATTAGGAGTGCATAGGGTATTGTGCATTGTGTTTTTTTTTTTGTTTTTTTTTTTTTTTTTTTTTTTTTTTTTTTTTTTTTTTTTTTTTTTTTTTTTTTTTTTTTTTTTTTTTTTTTTTTTTTTTTTTGCTGTCCTCGAGTATATCCCTAGGAATGGTATTGCTGGATCATATTTGATCCACGAAATTTGCCTATAGATAGATAGATATAGAGTCTATTATGTTGAATGAAATAAGCTAGAGGGAGAGAAATTAACACAAAATAGTCTCACTAATCTCTGTGAATTAAGAAAAATAAAAGGCAGTATATTAATAATACCCAGAGACAAGAGATGAGGGCCAGAAGGATCAGCCCATGATATGACTCTTACCACAAAGATTGGTGAGCACAGTTAGAGAAATAACTACATTAACAACTACCATGTCCATAATAAAGAGAAATGTAAAATGCCTGTCCTGAAGACAGCTAAGTGAGGAGGAGGGAATTGGGGAATTGGGGAACATAGATGGTGGGAAAGATGCACTGGTGAAGGCTGAAATTTTATTTTTATGCATTTTATGGCTGAAACCCAAATATGAACATGTTTATAACCATGGTACTTAAATAAAGAAATTATTATTAATTTGGGTTTTTTTTTTGTTTTGTTTTGGGGCCACACCCGGTAATGCTCAGGGGTTACTCCTGGCTATGTGCTCAGAAATTGTACTCAGCTTGGGAGACCATATGAGACAACAGGGGATTGATTGTTCTAGGTTAGCTGCATGCAAGGCAAATGCCTAACGCACCACTGCACCAGCCCAATAAAGAGATTATTTTTTTTAAAAAAGGAAAAGGTTTCCCATAAAAGATAATAAGCATGTAATATTATTTTAGTCATATATATCTAACTTCCATTTATTTCGTTCCAAATGGCATGATTTCATTTATTTTTTAAGAGTGTATTTATCGGTTATATATACTATAGCTTCTTTATCTAGTCATTTGTGGATGAGCATTATAATAAGCTGTATCCATCCAGGTTTTGAACTCAACTACTATTGACTTTTTTAAGTATAATGGCACAGGGCTAGATATAGTACTGTGGGTAGAGCACTTACCTTTTGCATGACCACATCAGGTTAAATTCCCTTTACCATATTTGGTTCCCTGAACCCCATCAAGAGTAATCCCTGAGTACAGAGCCTTTATAAATTCTTAGCATTGCTAGGTATGACCCTTACCACTCAACTAATAAAGTGATAAAAATAAAAATAAAATAAGGAATCATTTTTATCTTTCTTTCCTTTTTCTTCTTTCCTTCCTTTCCAGTTCTCTTCTCCTTCCCTTTGCCCTTCCCTTCCTCTTCTCTCCCTTTTTTCTTCTCATTTTGGAGTTCTAAACCCAGTGATGCTTAGCAGCTATTGCAATTTAGGAATTGCTCATGGGATTGCTCAGGGAACCATGTGGTGCTGAAGACTGAACCCAGTCCTCCCATGTATAAAGCATGTGCTCATACCATTCACTTCTCTCTTTTAATCCTTCTTTGCATCTTAAAAAATGTTATACTGATTTATTGCTAGTTTATAATGCTATAAATGTTTTGAGCAATATTACATACATATATTACATATTATTTTATACCTCATATATGTATATTCGTTGCTCCCACTTCAGTGTACCTAATGTCACTCACTTGATCAGAATGTTTCCTTTACAAAAATGTCAGTTTTGACTTTAAATAGAAGGTACAGTTTTTAAATTTTTTCTGAAAAGGAAATTTACTTCCCTTCAAATATGTTCATATAATTATAAATCTAAGCTGTTATTTCAGGATAGAATTGTATGTAATCTACACTCAAAGCAAAGTCTAAAATTTACATGTGGAAAGTCACTAATTGGCATACATTTCTTGTTTACATATACTCTCTAGCCATCCTCTTGGCAAGAAAGATTTAGGTTTCTGAATATGCACATCCTTTGCAGATAGTGGAGCTTGTGGGGCCGGAGTGGTGGTGCAAGAGATAGGGTATTTGCCTTGCATGTACTGACCTAGGATGGACCATGGTTCGATCCCTCGGAGTCCCAGATAGTCTGAGCACATAGCCAGGAGTAACTCCTGAGCATCACTGGGTGTAGCCCAAAAACCAAAAATCAGAAAGAAAAAAAAAAGAAAGAAAGAAAGTAGAGCTTGTATACTGTCTCAACCTTACCTGGCAGTACCTGGGTGGGTATCTGACCTCTGTTTTCTTTTGAGGTCTCCAGTACTATCTCAAACAATTTAAAGTCTTCTTCCTTTGTAGAAGTGCTTTTGTGGAAATCTTACTGTAGACCTGGAAACCAGTTGGAAGATAGGATGAGGTGTTTAAGGACACAGTTCTGTAATACCTGAGCATCTGCTGTGAACTAATTTGAATTAAAGACAGTTTAAGGGTTTAAGACAGTCACACTGCCTTAGTTGCTGGATCACCAATACTTCAAAATGGAAAACATTTCCTTTGAATTCACAAACCAAATCAAACCACAATTGCAACTAGATCTTTCTGATCTGGTAATTATTTAGCAAATTCTCTTTCAGATTATTCTCTTTGATGTCTTATCAGTTGCCTTTTCCAATCAAAGGTAACTTTTATCTTTACATGCCATTAAAGATTTTTTGGGGAAAAGTATGCTATTCTTATGGGCATATCTTGCCATTTATCTGGCAGTGCAAATTAAGTTAATGTGCTCTTCTTTGTGCTCCCTAGCTGTTTGAAACCATTCCATTTCCCTGCTTTTGTTCTGGGTTGTTTTCACTAAAGGAAACCAAAACTGATAGAGACTTAACTTGACAGAAATAGTTGAATGTATTAGGGGAATCTTTCCTCATGGATACGGAAATTCAGACTTTGCTGAGAGCCTCAATTGGTCTGAGGCCCTGAGGTGAAGTGCTTGGAGACATTTATTATAATCATGTTTGAGGTAAAAGGATGGGCCAGCCCAGCCTCAATCTCCTATGACTCAATAGTTGGCTGAGCCAGCTTAACAAACAATGAGCGTGCATGCTTTGTTGAAACAATAATTTCCTTGTGGTCCAAAGGGGGATGCTGACAACTCATGGAAAGAAAAGCAGTTTCATGTGGTGTGTGGTATTTAAGTCAAAGATTCTTTGCAGAAGGCACTCCCAGGGAATTCCAATCTGAAGATGGAATTTGGCAAATACATCTCAGGAATGTTATGAGAAAGGATCATTTATATTAATGTTTTGATAAGTCTAATTTCTGGTTTCTATTTTACTACTTAATTTATTATGGAATAGAAGAGTGGCAAATGTGTGGCAGTAGGCCTATTTACATATAAACAATTTTGCCATCAAAATCCAAATCTTGTTTGGAATCTCAGATATGGGAAGCAGCAGAACCCAGAGCATCTGAGAATAATCTAGTGCTTTTAACATCTGCAGAAGTCTGAAAGCAGAGACTTGGAGATGATGAGCTGCAAATTTTCAGGAGAATGCAAAGGATATTGATTTGGAGTTAGATCCCTTCCAGATTTCCTTTTGCTATCAAAGTGACATAGGACTCTTGCCCACCATCTACAATTTTTTTTGTCCCCATGATGCCTTTTCATGCCGCTTGCTTGTTCAGACTCCAGGCATCATTGTGGTGGGACCTTTTTCCTCACTGTATGCCAGGCACTTTAATATCATGTGACATATTAAAGCCTCTTTTAGCAAGGAACTGAATTTTCTAGGCTGATGTGAATTTTGAACTCTTGTTCTTTGTGTATCAGTCTTTAACAACTGCATCCAGCTTTGCCATTATGAAGAAAACTTCACATGAAAATCCCACCCCCCGCAACCACACACATCCTGAACCCCATTAGAGGCTCAGGTATCTCTGTAACTCAGATAAGGTGCTTGGATTTTTTTAATGTTTTGTTGTTTATTTTGAGTAGACCTCCCAGCATGTTTAGGAAGCATGAGGGTCACTTGTGCGTCTTGTCCAACTAAGTCAGAGGTCCAATACTAGGGTCCAAAGATTTAGTGCTGCTCATATTTGTTCATGTAAAGATCACTCATACAGAATATGAAGGCCTTCAGGACTGCACCAGATGATGGAAAGCTGGGCTTGCTAGAACTCAAGGTTAGGGCCTCACACATTTCAAAGCATATACCAAATCCTGAGATCACTCTCCTTCCTACAGCTCTTTTTATGGGTAAAAGAAAAGAAAAAAATCTCAGGTACTGATGTTCATCTGGAAGGATAACTGTGTTTCTCACAGGAGTAGCCTCCAACCTTTCCTAACCCCAAAGGAACATATACATTGAATTTCATGAGGTGAAGAGTCCCTAAAACTTCACTGGCAGATCTTCATCTGTAACCTTTGATCTTGCTTTATGGAAACCTGCAAGCTCTTCTCTTTGTAGCAAAGCAAGAATGGAAGCAGACCCCAGAAAGAGAAGACACTCATAGCCAGACTCTTCCCTTAGCCAGAGAGAGAGAGGGGCACTTAGACCTTCCAGGTACAGAGGTCCTCAAACTATGACCTGTGGTCAACATATTATATTTGTTCCCATTTTGTTTCTCCACTTTGAAATAAGATATATACACTGTGCATAGGAATTTGTTCATAGTTTTTGTTTTTATTATAGTCCCATGGTCTGAGGGGCATGAATTGCCCTTCTGTTTTAACAGTTTGAGGACCACTGCTCCAGAGGATCCCATCTTATCCCTCCTACCTGAACATTTCTTTCCTTCTCTCCAGAGTGTCTTATTTAAATTGTGTGAGGAAGAGGTCTGAAATTTGACCAAACTGGCTTTTAGAATAGACAGCATATGCCACTCCAGAGAGAGCTGGGAAGTTTGGCTCTAGAAGAATATTTCTATAGTTACTTTCAATATAGTCAGATGGGAAGACTTGGTCTTTCACACATTTGGATGTTCTTGGAAATAACTGTCCACCAAGATATAAATATGAGTAATTTGTTTTGCATGGAAGTACAAGCATTTTGGTAAATGATATCTGGAATTCCATTGAGATGGAAACATAAATTGCTGCTGTCATTCAGCTTCATGCTCGTCTCTCAGATCTTTCTCTGTGGCCACAGGAGCAGGGTCACCTGTACAACTGCTTGAGATACCTCTGTCACCTCAAAAGCTAAAGATTTGCAGCCCAGTAGAGCAGCAAAAGCCTTAAAGGTGTGAAGTGTTAATGTACAGTAGGAGCAAAGGAAGGGAAACTTTGAAAAAAAATAAGGACTGGCAGGCCTCTGCTTAATGCATTTGTTCTGTAGACTTCTTCAGAGCAACTGTTTCTTTTATCAACTTTTTTTTTCTTCCTTTGAAGATAAGCAGAAATATCACCTTTTTCTCTGCTTAAGTGTTGTGCTCATCTTCACTGGCAGGTGCTCTCCATTATTGACTTCTCAGAGCAGAGACATGCTAAATTCCTGTCTGGTAGGATGACACTTACCTGAGCAATCTTGACTTGTTTTCCCTTTGTAGTTGAAACTTTGGGGAGGTGCATGTTTGCCTTTGAGATTACATACACAGATAGTTCAGAGAAATCATGGCAATAGAAAGATTGGCTTCAGTAATTATTTTCACAATAAATACTCTTTTTTCAAGAGAACACAAGAGCACCTTTCTTTAGTTCAGTTCTTTTAACTTTTATCAAGCATCTATTGTATATTGAACCATATAATGCAAACAAGTGACGATGCTTGTCATCAGAGGAAAGTAGCTAGCAGGATGCCTGTTTCTGTGTAAGTAGAATAAGCCGCACTGTGTGTTACAGTTCTCGATTTGTTATAACTTAAAATAGTTATTGAATGCCTAATTTTATCCAGCACTTTATATAAATCATCTTGTTATAAATTGGTTAAGGAGTATGATATTAAGAATTGTACAATCAAAATATTCTAAGGCTTAGAGAGGATGAATAACATTGAATATTTATACAAAAATGATTCTGATTGCTTTTATCTTTTATCAATTGGACAGTAACTTAGATAAGAATGTATTTTTTAGTTTACACTGAAGTAAACACCTATTTTTTATTAATGATATTTTTTATTCAAACACCCTCGTTACAAAAATTATTGTAGTTAGGTTTCAATCATTGATAGTTTCATTTCATATGCTGATCTTTTGGCCCTTATCTCTATTTTCGCTGGGTGTTATTACCAAACTGTCTTTTATTTTTCTTAAATCCCACAGATGAACATGACTAGTCTGTATATGTCTCTTTTCCTCTGACTCATTTCACTCAGCATGATAGTCTCCATGTCCATCCATGTATAGGCAAATTTCATGGCTTCATTTTTTTCTAACAGCTGTGTAGTATTCCATTGTATAGATGTACCACAGTTTGCTTAGCCACTCTTCTGTGTGTAGTATTCCATTGTATAGATGTACCACAGTTTGCTTAGCCACTCTTCTGTTGTTGGGCATCTGGGTTGTTTCCAGATTCTGGTTATTATAAATAGTGCTGCCTTCAGGAACATATTTTTATTTCTTTTAGACTACACCAAGAAGTTCTCAAGGCTTACTGAGCACTTATGGTTTTGTACTCCTGGCAAACTAGGGAGGTAATATGGCATCCTGGAAGCCAAACCTGGGTTGAATGCATACAATGCAAGCACCTTACCCACTATCTCTTTGGCCCAAGGAATGTATTTTTTTAAATAGAGTCTTCATATGCCTCTTGTTAAAAACCATAAACAAATGAGAGAGATTACCATAAACATTAAAAGTTGGTGACCTAGTAATCCTTGAAACCTACCAAGAGATTAAACTATTTGAAAGAAAATCAACATATGTTTTATCAGGCAATAAAGAAATGCTAATTACTACAAAGTTGAAAGCAAAGCCTCCCCCACCCCCAAAATTGGAAATAGGAATAAAGCAAAGCCTGAATTTTGTTTTGAAGGTATAGAATAGGTGAAAACATGAACAATAGGTCTTTCTTATGGTAATCACTGGATGTTCAAAGGAGAAAGCTGGGAAACTTTCACTACTGTTGCTCTTGTTCTTTACTACAACTTTGGAATTAAAAGTCATTTATATGATGAATAAATATTCAAACATTTATGGTTTTAAATACATATTACCAAAAATACATACCTACATACACTGCATTTAAAAAATATTTCTATTTTATACCATAAACTCTATCATCTACTATTCCAGAAAATGCAGATTATGATACACTTGAATAGTTCATAACATGATATTTGTTTGTTTTTAGGTTTTGTGCCATGCTTGGCAGTATTAAGAAGGGCTTATTCTTGGCTCTGTGCTCTGGGATCACTCCATGTGAGGCGTGGTGGCAGATTATATGTACAACATGGATTTGAATTCAGATTAGCTGTGTGCAAAGCAAGACTCAACTATGTCCTCTACTATTTCACTGGTCCTCAGAGCATGATGCTTGAATAGTGATATATTACATAACTCTCCAGGTTTTCTTTTTACCTTTCACCCCAAGAAACATCTAAGCAATGAACCATAAAAAAGGTCATACCCTTATCTTTAATTCAACTCTTTCCATATTCCTGTCATTATGACTTTCTTGACATCCTGACTTTCCATTCTCAGGACAATATAAATGCCTCCTTACTTCCAATCTTAAATAATTTGTGCTTTAAACCCCAGCAATACTGGGTTTCATTCTGCTTCATTTTCACAGGTGATGGAAGTGTTTCATTGCTTTTGGAGTTCACAGATTATAATTACTAAAGGTCCCCCACTAGTAAATTGAAACTGTTATGTTTGGTAAGCATTCCTGAATTATTTTGACATACATTATATAATTATAATATTAAAAGTAACTTGCTACTTATCAGTAATAATTCCATTAATATTTTTTAAATATTTTATAGAGAAAAATCAAACTTGAAAACCAACTGACACAAATGTTAAGTAACTTATTTTAGGACTATTATTTCAGTTATGAGCATGATGTCTTTATAACAGAAATGAATTTTTTTGGAAGTAGCAATGCTGAAGTTTTGTGCTAACAATTAATTTGCCTGATATTAACTTTGTTTATTTCAATTTTATTTCTTGTAAAGAGATACAATAAAAAATTGTGTGCTTTCTGTTATTAAGTAGTTTTTAAGTGCTTCTTATCTGAAGCACTAAGAACTTCAATTCAAAACTTTAGGTGTCTTTTGTGAGAACAATGCAACATAATATGAAGAAAACTCTTCTGTTTTGTTTGAAATAATCTTTAGCAAAAAAGCTGCAGAAAAAATACTGACAGTCCTATGTAGCTGGAGAGATGATCATACAGTGCCTAAAGATGCTTGCCTTGCACATGGTGTACCCAGACTTGGTTCGCGGCATTACATTTCATCACCTAGGAACACTGCCAGGAGTAATCCTAGAGCACTGTCACGTGTGGCCCCTCAAAGAAATATGCAAAAGAAATGAGAGCTTAAGCTTGTAATTCTTAAAATTTAATTAATAGTAGAAGTAACAACGTAATAGAAGTAAAATAATAAACAGTATATATGACTAGTGACCTATAAGTATTATATATAAATGTTGATATAAACTGACTGTAAGAATTTCCTTCAGCATGTTACTTGTGCCAGCAACAGAACGGAATCCTTAGCCTCATCTATTCATTTCTTCACTGACCATTCCTTTGCCCTGTTTATTTTATCCTCAGAAATATCTCCTACCCACCTGCCCTTGTTCCTTATGTCAAATGAACCACCTCTTTTGAGGGTTGAAAACTTGATATCCTCAGGTCACAATAATCTCAGCATTCTCCCCAGTTCTGTTCTTCCTTCTGAATGAATTCTTGAGTAAATTATTAAAAGCATAATTCAAGCCATGGATTCCCCTCCTTACTGAGAATCATATTTTGAAAGCAGTCACCAATTCTATAAAACTGCAGATCCTGGATCATCCCTATATTCTGTGCAACAACACATAGGTCTCCTTTCTGATTTCAAGCTCACAGTACCCCTTCTCCTTCAAGGCTTTCCCATTACACTAAACAAGATTTTTCTCTTGGGTTGATGTGGTAGCAAAGCTGTAGGGCATTTGCCTTGCACTTGGCTGATCCAGAATGGATCTGAGTTCAATATACCCGGCATTCCATGTGGCCCTTAGCCAGGAACAATTTCTGAGGGCAGAGCCAGAATTTACCCCTGACACCACTGGATATGCCCAAAACAAATAAAAGATTTTTCTCAATACTCTGTGCCTATATTCATATGGTTCCACCATTGCTTGTAGATTTGAAAATGTCTGCTATGAAACTGGAGTTAATAATGTACCTTGATTGTAATTACAAGAGTATGCTTTAGATGTGTGGCATTTGATCCCTAGAACCCACTAAAACAAAACAAAACAAAAACAAAAACTAGGGGCCAGAGAGATAGCATGGAGGTAAAGCATTTGCCTTGCATGCAGAAGGTCAGTGGTTCAAATCCTGGCATTCCATGTGGTCCCCTGAGCCTGCCAGGAGCGATTTCTGAGCATATAGCCAGGAGTAACCCCTGAGTGCGGCTGGATGTGACCCCCAAACCAAAACCAAACCAAAACAACAACAACAAAAAAACTAGTTTGAGATTGCATTTACTTGGATGCATCGATCACAATTTAGGCACAGAAAATTTTAAGCGGTATAATATTTAGTCATGCAAGA
This sequence comes from Crocidura indochinensis, assembly GCA_004027635.1. Classification (NCBI taxonomy): domain Eukaryota; kingdom Metazoa; phylum Chordata; class Mammalia; order Eulipotyphla; family Soricidae; genus Crocidura; species Crocidura indochinensis. The sequence continues at coordinate 12,474 of PVKC010000750.1, forward strand.
TTTTATTTGTGGAAAGTGTTTCTCAACCTTTTCCTGACCATAGCCCCCATACAACTTTGTTTTCTTCCTCTCTCCTTTCCATTCTACCTGTTGACCTATAGTATTGTACTGATATTTCCCATTTATGTCGTTTATACTGATGCCCCACCCCAGTATATATAGGTGCCTATATAAAATCATCTAGCCAGATGAAACACAAGATGAGAAGTATAAATTTAGAGCATAGTATTTTTCTAAGACTTGCATAAGTAACTTTCTCTTAGTTTTACTTAAGTATAGTGTTAATTATAATATTTCCCTACAGATTGATATTTTTACATAAAGATTCCAAAGACAACTGAAATCATACATATTTATCTTTGTCTAATGTATTTCACTTATCATAATAATCTTGAGACACATCATATTATCACAAGTGTCTTCTATGACAGACAGAATTATAACCCATACAACAAGTCTGCATACCACATATGGCTTCTTTATCAGTTTCTGTTGACACCTAGGCAGTTTGCTTGCCTTCACTATTGAAAAAAATTGCCCAATAAAGACTTAAGTAAGAAAAAAATTAAGATTTTTTAGAGAAATGTATAGACTGAAGTGCTTATATTAAAATAAATGCTAAAAATTAATGATCACTTAATAAAATTAGAAAAAGCATTAAGTGAAAACAGGAGGAAATAAAACTACGAATAAAAGAAAATAATAAAAATCAAGATCATGGGCCAGAGAGATAGCATGGAGGTAAGGCGGTTGCCTTTCATGCAGAAGGTTATCGGTTCGAATTCAGGTGTCCCATATGGTCCCCCGTGCTTGCCAGGAGCAATTTCTGAGCATGGAGCCAGGAATAACTCCTGAGCACTGCCGGGTAAGACCCAAAAACAAAAAAAGCAAAAACAAAAAAAACAACAACAAAAAAAATCAAGATCACAAAAACCAAACATAAAGCAGAGAGTACCACAAGAACTACAAAGTAATCTGAAACTTCTTTTAATGTTGTTAAGATCAAACAAAAGATTACAATAGTTGAGCAATAGAAATAAAAATAAGATTATTATAGTTTGTAGATATTTTAAGTAAAATAAAATATATTTAATCTTTTTTTGGGGGGGCACACCTGGTGATGCTCAGTGGTTACTCCTGGCTATGTACTCAGAGATCACTCCTAGTGGTGCCACTGTGGTATCGAAAGGCAGACGCCTTACTCACGCTAGCCTAGGATGGACCACAGTTCCATCTCCTGGTGACTCATATTGTCCCCCAAGCCAGAAGTGATTTCTGAGCACATAGCCAGGGGTAACCCCTGAGTGTCACCGGGTGTGGCCCAAAACCAAACAAACAAAAAAAATCACTCCTGGTTTCCAAAACCAAACAAACAAAAAAGAAATCGCTCCTGGCTTGGGGGGCCATATGGGATACAGGGGGTGGGGGTGGGGGAATCAAACCTTGGTCTGTCCTAGGCTAGCACCAGCAAGGTTGGTGCCTTACCACTCCACACCACCACTGCAGCCCCAGAATATATTTCATTTTAATTAAGTTTCCTGGAGATATATACAGGTTAATTAGTATATAAATAGTGAATATAGGAGAAAAGTTAGTTTAAACCCAGTACACAATTGGCATATAGATAGATAGAGATATATTGGTTTTTCAGTACCACCTAGAGACGCTCAGGGGTTACTCCTGACTATCTGCTCAGAAATCACTCCTGGCTTGGGGGACCATATGGAACAATGACAATGGACCCGAGATCCGTCCTGGGTCAGCTGCATGTAAGGCAAAAGTCCTACCACTACGCTATCGCTCCAGATCCTGGGCTTATAATTTTTAACACTCATTTTAAAAGGAGTAAATTTATTTGGTTACTTTATTGTATGTTGATGGACTGATTATATAATAAGAATCACATTAATGAGGGAAGAGAGAGAGGTCAAAGACTGACTAATGCTTTGCATACAGGAGACCCAGATTTGAGTCCCACCATCAAATGGTTCCCTGAACATAGACTGGAAAGAACCCTGACAACAAATCTAGAAATAGTCCCTAAAGACTATTTGGTATAGCCCCCAAACAATTAATTTAAACAGTCAGTTAATTAAATTTAATTAATTGTAAATTAAAATTTAATTTTAATTAATTGACTAATTAATTGGGGACACATTCGGAAGTGCTCAAGGTTAATCCTGGTTTGATGCTTATGAGACCTTGATGTTCCAGAGATTTAAATAAAGGTCAGCTACATTGCAAAGCAAGGGTCTGTATTATCTCTCTGGGTCCAAGTTGAAAATTTTTAAAAACTTCAACTTTAGTTCATGATAATAGTTATTGACATACTAGGAAAGAATTATCATTCTCTTCATCTGCAAGGAGCATTTATCCAAAATCTGCAGTATAGTTTATAAGTTTTTATATTCTCCCATACATATATAAAGATTCATGCAATTTAATATAATATTATTAAGTAATATAAAAAATTTATAAGCTATAATAAAAATTTGAATATATGAATATATTTTAAATCTACATTTAAAACATGTGTTTTGTCAAGGATTATTCTTATCTCTTTCAGACCTTTGCTATACCTTTGGAAATTTAGTTAATTTTTTTGCTCTACATTTTGTCAGAAAATAATTTTTGATGAAATGAAGGAAAGGTTGACACTCATATATTTATTAATGTCTATAAAGGTGAAAATAGGCTATAAAAGTAAGATTAGGCAATTTTTAAGAGAATAGCAATAACCACAAATATGCAGAAATGGCATTTAGGGGAAATTGACAGGCCAATTGTAGTTGGTGCTTGGAGGATGTGCTTGCCTGGTCAAGGTTCCAAAGCTTACGTTCTGCTTCCTTATATTTGTGAGAATTGCCTTTTGGCTAGTAAGGTTGCTAATAGGACCCTACTTCTTTGGGCAGGATACTAAAAGGTTTCTAATGGTGCCCTAAGTAACACTTAGATTCCAGGGAAATGTGATAGTTAGTTGTTCTATGACTCCTTGATTCCAGGTAGTAATAAACCAGGAAATTTTATGTCTATGGCTCATCACCATGAAAAGATAGAGGAAACATTGATTTTCAGCTGCGTCTTTCACCTGGCTTAATACTTTTGGATATTGAGTCTCACATCACTGGGTATTTTTATAATATGGCTTAAAAGCTTATTAATTTCAGTGAAATATTTTATATAGTTGTACTATTTCACAGAAACAACACTTGTAACTACATAGCAAAACAAAGTAACTATTATAATCGTCATTATTATCACTTCCTTACATTTCTTGTATTTCCTCAGCCACATCAGCCTGGGAATAAAAACAAATCACAATAACATTTCAAAACAGCAATTCTTTGGCTCTCACTCTCTCAGATTCCTTCCAAATAGCTCTGGAGTCTCAAGCAAGAGCCTCATGTGTATTGAGAGTCAGTTTTCCTGATGATGGCTAATTCCCAGCCACTGGATTATCCTTTGGCCCCTGAAAACCTTCCAGGTGCTCTGAATGCACATGTGGTTCCTGTGGTATCTGTAACTGAAAATATTAGTGATTTCTTCATCTTTGTCAACATCCAGATGTGACTGAGCCTTACAGCTTGGGAATCTACGTGTGTCTTCTTCCATAAACTTAGCCATGCTGCTGCACAATGGCTACTAATACTCTTATTATCTAGTATTCCACTGAGGTTTCTCTTAAAATTTTGCTTGATTTTTGGTTTGCAGTAATTTCTCTATTTAGGGTTTCTCTGTGTCTGCCAAACAAAGTAGTTTTCTTTATCTTCAGAGTTGACCTTGGTCTTAGCATCACTTCTTTATGTCATTTTCCCTTATTCTAGAAGACAGTGACTTCCTTTGCTTTGCAAGTCTATTTTAGTAGACTCCATTTCCCTCTTGTAGATTTATTTAAAGAGAAGCACCCCCTCTATTCTCCAGAAATATCAGATACATGTCACATGGAGGGTATGTGGAGCTTCAGACATGTGACAGAGCTAAGTGTTCAGCAATGTTTACCCAACAAGAGGATGGCTTAGCACTTTTAACAGTTAGATTTTAAATTTAACCCTAGAATATACAAGACTGTGAGTTACCAGACTAATGGGATAGCTGTTTGAGGTAATGATGGGTTTTTGAAGAAACAGTTCTTATACAAAATCTTGAGTTCCCTTGAATGGTGTGGCTTGAAATGGATATTTTTCTTAAAGAAGATATTTTTCTAAAGAAAAATTCATGAAGTTGAGAAACCATAACGGCTTCTTTGATCTTTTATCTAAAACATTTTACTTTCCAATATTCCAAAATGTTTTTTATCTTCATGTGGCTTGAAGTCTTACATTAATGAAGTTTATTTTTATTTATTTTATTTATTTTTAGAATCATGTACATATAAATAGCAATACATTTTTCCAAGTAAATACTATAAACTTTTCTATGTGAGAGTACAAAATTCCTGAAATGCATAGCTAGTCACCTGCTTCATTAATAAACATGAGAGCAAACAAATTTTATGCAAAAATTATAGAAAGCAATTGACTAGGGAGTAATTACAGAGGTTAATCTGTGTACTAATTGGATTGTTTGGGATATATCACCAGACCAGATTCACCGGTCATTTCTTGTATAAATAAATTGCATTATGACAATTAAAGTGTGATTTATTTTTCTACAATGTTTCTAGATTAACTTAAAAATAATCATTTGTGCTTAATTAAACTCAACAAAAAAGATAGCATCTAAACGGAACTTTTATCTTTCAAAGTCAATTTTTTTTCCTTTTTTGACTGTAGGACAATACAGAACTGAGCATCATTTCTGAACTATAGAGCAAAGGATATTCTCTTAAGGCACATACCTTCTTTAAGCCCCCTATTTATGCTGCAGGTCATTATTCTAGGGAATGTGACACCATAGTCATTTGAACAGTTACAAATTACAATGTGTACATGCTGATGATAAGTTTCTTACATGGAGCAAAGAGCAGAGCTATATGAGGTGATATAGGAGTGAGAAGAAAGTCACTTGATACAATAAGATAAATAAATTCTAATTTTTTTTAACTAAAGGAGTTCTTTTTTTGAAAGATGCCTACTTCTGCTAAATTAAGAGTTTCTAGCTGACACATGCCAAAAATGTCTGCAGGGAGCAGTAAATGGATGATATAGGGAAATGCATCCACCTCCTCCTCTAAAACTGACCTTGCATTTCAAACACAGTGACCTTGCCACTTCCCTGGGACATTGTGATTCCAAGTGGTAGTGTCATTTTCGTGGGAAGTCATTTCAGATGTATACTATTTTCTCTTTGTTGTGAAAGAAAAGCTTTCACCATAAACTGTAAGGTATCTCAAACCAGAGAATCTGGGTTTATAAAGGAAGAAGTGGACAAGTGAGGACAAGCACAGTCTCCTGGAATACTGGATGAAAATTAAAAGTGCTTCTCATTGATAAGTTAGTACATTTCTACCCTCTCGCTAGGGGGAAATTCCTTCAGAATTTAGAACTTTGAGTTTTTAACTTCTGATACTAGCTTTACTTAGTTGTGTAAATATGTATGTTCCCTAGTGCTAGGTTCCAAGTCATTATCCATTTGTGTAATTTTTTAGAACTAAATGTAGTGCCAGTCACTGCATAGCTAGTGATCCTTGCTGCCTTTGCTGTTGCTGATGTTAGTAGCAGCAGCTCTAAGTTCACTATATTCACTAAACGTTATAGATATATTGTGATCTTTATAAAAATTGTGGAGAAGTGTTTTATGCCTCATAGATGAAGAGAACTTAAAGGTACTCAGCCAAGGTCTTAAAAGGAGTATAATTGATGTTTGCATAAATAAAAGAATGTAAAATATATATCAAATAAACTATAAGGTGATGGAAGAAGTATTTCCAAAATCTATTAGTCCCAGAGGAGTGTGTGTGTGTGTGTGTGTTTATGCCTGTCTATCTGCCTATCTGTCTGTCTGTCTGTCTGTGTGGAATTAGGCTGAGCCCCACTGATACTGTGTAGGGGTGTGGAGAAGAGGGACAAATACATATAATACTTTGTAATGGAGATTGCCCCACATATTGTAGGCAGTTTAGGAGAATTCCTAGTTGCCTGTGAGAAATACACTGTTTTGGTGCAGAGTAGAAGACGAGACCACACAACTGGAATAAAATTTAATACTTTAATCCATCTGCCAACAAGACCCCCCACTGGCAAGCCAGAGCCACCCCCCCCCCAAAGAGATGAGCCATACCCAAGGTCATGTGGAAGCTTATATAGGGAAAGGATATAGGGAGGTTCCAGCTTTCTGATGATATTTGAAAATACCTGGTATGGTCAGGTAGCTTGGGGTAGGGTCTATGGAAATAGGCTTGTGAAGACCTAGCATGTGGCTTACACCACTTGGTTCTTACAAAATGGTGTCTCCCTGCTCAGAACTTGAGAAGTCTGCCATTATGTGGTCTTTACAAAATGCTTCCCTCCTTGTTAGAATTCTGGTTCCAAGATACACCACTACCTGTGTTGTGACTATTAAGCATCCCTTTGGAAGGATATTTTTCTAATAGATTTCACTCATAGTGAAATCTTAGAGCCCTAAAATCATCCTATACTGCTCAGCCAACAGGGAGAGCCTGATGATTTGATGGTATGTGTTACCAGGGTTATAGCCTACAGTGTTGGGGGCTATGTGATGATGCAAATGATCTCAGGTATGCTAGACATGTGTTATATCATTTGAAATATCCTATGACCTCAAGGGGGTTGTTAGTTGACATATGATGACTACATCAGAAGTACTAGTTCCTACCTCACAGATAGCATGCTATAAAAGAGATATGAGATAAATTCATGTATCTTCTCTGTGGCCTTGTCTAGGAGGAATTAAGGGGTAAGATAGAAATTTTTTTTCTTCTCAATATTTTCCCTTACTTATGGAAGAGAAAGTAAAAAACATCATCCCTAGAAAATAAGAAAAATATGTGTTATATCCAAAGAGTCACTGTCTTATTTTGAGAGAGGACAGGATTATAAACATTCAGGAGTTTGACAGTGGATGAAATTCAATAGGAAGTGACAGTAGTGAAAAGTTTTGTTTTTTGGTGCATTAAACTAAGACCTAAAGGAAATTGAGGGAGGACCTGCACAAGTGATCAAGTTCCCATCCTTAGGTCTCTGGAATTTTGTTGGGTGACCCTAAGTTTGTTTATGATTGGCATGAAATGCAAAAGGCATGTCTAATGAGTAAGGTCTGGTTTTGCAGAGAAAATTCCACTTTAGATTTTGAGAATAATAATTGGGAGATTCCCCCTACACTGAGTTTAAGTTTACTGGCATTCATGTTCAAGGCTTTTAAAACCTTATGTAGTTGCACTATTTTCTATCTCATCTAGCATTCTGGTATGGCCGCAGTAACTTGGGCTTCTTAAAATGGGTTCTCAGGTGTTTCAGTAACAATGAACATTCTAAAGTGCTGCAGAAAACCTTTTGGGGAGTATATATAGTTTACAGTTACTTTGGTAAGTCCCACCCCACTTCTTGCCCCCAGAGAACACTAGGGTTTAACCATGCTAGCTATACGTATTTAATTGTTTGAAATATGTGCCTGGTAGGCTAGAAGTTTGTGGAATTTTGCATTCAATGTTTGGTAATTTTGTAAAAATCTGAAATGTCTTAAAATTGATTAATTAGGCAATTCTGTTATATGAAAATCCAACAACGATAAATTGAACCTTGAGCACTGCCATCTATAAATATGTTGTTGTTGTTGTTGTTGTTGTTTTTAACAAAGGTGACTTACTTAAACAACACTTAATTCATTAAGAGCTATGTATTGACAAGTGACCTGAAAAAAAAGGAGTGAGAGTGGAAAGTGACAGAGTAAAAAGCTAAGGTGTTCAAACTATCAATCTGAAAGAACTGTCTCAGAAAGTTGATGTTACCTCAAGGAGGCTATCACTTGATGTAACAGAATAATGTTGTACTTCAAATTCTTTCATCATGTTTTTATATAAATCCCAGAAAAAATACACAAAATTACTATCAAGATATAAAGTTAAACAATAGAATGACTGAAAATGAATATAGAGTCAAGAAAAGCTTTATCTTTCACTCTTTTCCTTAACATATCTAATTCTGGAGGACAGATTTTAATACTGTTCTACCTTCAAAATTAGGACTTTATTGACTGGCTGAAAATGTTTTTTTTCTATTCTTTGGAATTTCCAAGTATCCCTTTTTAAGAGCACTTTTTATCTTGGGTTTAAATATTTAAGGCACATGGACCAATGACATACTTCTCATAAAATATCTGATATATAAGACAATATTTATCAAATTTTCTGGACTTCTTTGCTCTTTCAAAAATGACTAAGCTTCTATTCTTATAACTTATATTTATTAATGTTTACTATATATTAAATTAAATATAAACCTAGTATGTTTACATATCGATACACTTTATAGCAACAATAAACACATGGCTGGTGTACATAAATAGCATATCAGAAAGGAATTTTTAAGAATAAACAATGCTAATGAGAGGGCTAAGAGCTTTTTCGGTGTTTTGCAAGTTTCAAGTTTTATTAGATGGGCTTAATAGAAGACATCTGCATTCTCTATCTTCACAGTTCCACCTATAAATTTTATGGGAGGAGTGTTGTAACTATCTTTTAAGTTAATTATGGATGTTACTTTTTGATACCACAAAAGAATAAAGAATAGCCTTGATACTTTTCCAGGCAATAGCAGTTTTACTCACTATTGCCTTGCCCCATCAACACAAATGTCAACTTGGTAGAAAATACCAAATAACAATTTACTGTTGGTTATAAAAATAGATTTGACCTCCCACTTTCAAAGAAAGGATCTTCAAGGGCACATAAGAGTCTGAAATTATACTCTGAGAACTACTATCATCAAAGAACATTTATAAATGTGGGAGAAAACCCAAAGCATTATATTCATGACAACAGTACAAAATGACCTTTTTTTAATAAGTAAAAGCTTTATGATAGAGAAAAAATGAAAATTGCATCAAGCCATTAAATAATAATAAAATTCTCTGGGTAGAAGAATTATGGTTTACTTTTTTCCTTTTGATTATTATATCAAATTCCTGACAGGAAGAATTTTATAACAAGTTGTCTATTCATCCTATAACATGTTGAAACTGTAGAGCTTTTAAACTTTTAAAAAAGTAGAACCTCATAGTGAATTTTTTCTAACAATTCTGTTTATTCCCCATAAAAAGCATTGTGGAGGGACCCGGGAGATAGCATGGAGGTAAGGCGTTTGCCTTTCATGCAAAAGGTCATCAGTTCGAATCCCGGTGCCCCATATGGTCCCCCGTGCCTGCCAGGAGCAATTTCTGAGCATGGAGCCAGGAGTAACCCCTGAGCACTGCCGGGTGTGACCCAAAAACCAAAAACCAAAAAAAAAAAAAAAAAAAAAAGCATTGTGGAGTGAGAACAATTAACATAGTATTTACCCAACTTTTTATATGTACAATACTGTTATCTATAGGAATAATGTATACAATCTCGGAAGTTTAAACACTTTTCATTATGTTATATATACTATATGAACATTTCTATTTTGAATTATATTTTTCATAAAAGTTTTTAGGAAATATATTTTAAACTTATCTTTGCTTATGACTAGGAATCTTTCAGTCTAATTTTAAAACTTTATCATTCTTATTACTGGTACAAATTTGGACGTATGTGAATATTAAGTGGTACATAATGATATTGAATAATGCATTTTTTTCTTTCTTGGATGAGAGGTTATGATTATATCCAGCTGCATTCTACACTCCTGTTTCTGTTCATGGAATCATTTATGGTGCTGAGGATCAAACTGAAATCAATCACTTGCAAAACAAATACCTAAACCCCTAAATTTCTTGCCTGCTTATTATAGTTTTATTTCTAAAAGGAAGTAACAGTGGTATTTCATTAAATGAGTTGAAAGAATGTAATTGTCACGTTAATACTCTAATAATTGTATATCATAAATTATGTTAATTTGATTTTAACGATTCAGCATATTTCTGTTTGTTCTTAAAGGATTAAACATAGCCAGAGGTATTTTAGCCTAGGCAGTTTTGTTTAATGTTATTGCTGCTATAGCTACGCTCTTTCAACTTTTAATCATTCTTAACCTAATTTATTCCAGACACAATTTAGGGCTAATGTGGAAAGACGATTTCTTTCAAATTCTAGTGTAGTTTTTTTGTCTACTTAAGAGAGATTTACACCTGTGGGCTTTAAACGCAACCATTTTCTAAGTCATATTATTTCCATTTTGGGGGCCATTAGTTGTCCAAAGAGCTTTCAATAAGGACATCTTAACCTAAAAAGTCTTTGAATCTCTCTTGACTCTAGAGCAGTTTCCTATTAGTAGCCATAAGTAGGAAACAAGACTGGCAGACTCTTTCTTTAGTGCAGTTTTGGTTCTTCATCGAAAAATTTTTTCCTGTCTATTACGAAACAAGCCCCCAACTTGTTTTTTCTCATTATGTATTTCATTCTGGCCAATATCTCTATCAACCTTGTTACCTACATTGAATCAGGTGATTTTATAAAAATTGGCAGGCACTGTTTGAAATACTATGGGCTTAGGATACATTGTTTTGTTATTTCCTGTTTGCTCGATGATAGCATTTACTTACTTACTATTTATAATACTGGATTTTTAAAGAAAGAAATAGCAAATGTACCATACACCAAAGGAGTCATTCAATATTTATTGACTGGTTCAGAAGGATCCTGAGTCACAAGCAAACTTAAAGTCCATTCTGAGACTTCTGCATGCTGACTGTTTGGTGGGACTGCTACAGTCATTTCAATCTTATACAAACAATTGTTGGGACATTTGAATTTTTTAATTGATTGAGCATTGGAAGTGGAGTCCTCTGTTTCCAAATAAAATTCTGCTTTTACACTTGTAACAGTATCATTTAGTAAAGAGAATTACTCTCTGTCAAAATGAGAATAATAAGATTCCAAAGAGAATTAATGAGGCTATTATTAAAATTTAAATTACTTGGGGCCCGGGAGATAGCATGGAGGTAAGATGTTTGCCTTTCATGCAAAAGGTCATCAGTTCGAATCCCGGTGCCCCATATGGTCCCCCGTGCCTGCCAGGAGCAATTTCTGAGCATGGAGCCAGGAGTGACCCCTGAGCACTGCTGGGTGTGACCCCCCCAAAAAATTAAATTACTTAAAACAAGTGGGAAATTTTAAATATATAACAGCTATTATTTTTAGTACTGTAATTCTTTACTTAGGTAAGCACACAATACTAATAAGATGCACTTCCAAACTTTTGTTTTAAGGACCTAGACACAAATGCTCTTTTACAGTACTCAGAGTTGTGAATCAAATTTTGCAAACTCTATCCTCATTAAAGTCTACTTCAAGTGTAGAACAGTATAAAGCTTAGGTTTTGATATAAGGGAGCAGAAATTATAGAGTCAGAACAAGAGAGATATACTGGTAAATGTGTAATTTATCAAGTTGAAAATATTAAATAATAGAAAAATACTAAATACTAAAGTAGTTATTTGTGAAATTGAAGCACTCATCCCAAAATACAAAGCAGTGAGATATAAGAATGAAAATATGAGAAAGAAATGGGGCATGGAAAAGTCGAATTAAGGTTTTTAAATATATATTGACTAGGAGTTTCTAGAAATGAGCAAAGGTAAGAAAAATATCAAAAATTCTATAAAGATTAAAAACATAATTTTTCTAAAATGAAATAGTTGCATATTAGGATAAAATGACTTGGATGATTCCCTAGCACAGTGAACAAAGAACAGCCTAAACCTAGGTGCTTATTGATAAAATTTTAGGATTCCTAGTACAAAGAAAAAAATTAATTTTCAAAAATGAAACATAAAACAGTATTTATGAGTATTTTTGGAAACTTTTTTATGCAGTATACCAAAACATAAGTATTTAACATTATTCTTATGGAAACTTATTTATAAATGAATAACTTTTAGAGGGCAGAGATATAGGTGGTAAGAACTATTCCTTGCATGTGGCTATTCCAATTTTACTCTGTGATACTGCATATTGTCTCCTAAGACCCACCAGGAGTAAGCCCTGAGCACCAAGGTTATATCTCATGATATAATGAATAAATGAATAAACATACTTTTCATACCCACAACTAACTAAAAAGTAAAATGCGCAACAGAATTTTTAAGTCCATTGAAAACTCAAACTTAACTCAAACCATGTATGTCTCTCAGATACTGCATTAAAAAAAAAGGAAGATAAGAGGAAGAAAAATGATAAAGAAGATGGAAGGGAAAGAAGATATATCTTCAAATGAACAATGGTTATAAATGTTTTAAATACGTTTTAAGAAACAATATTCAAGACCAGAGCAGTAGTAAAGTAGATAGGGTGATTGCTTTGAATGTGGCTGACCTGGGTTCAGTCCCTGGGAGCATTCCAGATGATCTCTCAAACACCACCAGGAGTGATTCCTGGGTACAGAGCCAGGAGTAATTCCTGAACACACTGGGTATGGCCGAAAGACCTAAAAAAAGGATCAGATAGATGGATAATATGATAATATTGATAATTATGGGAATAGGTAGTCTCATATATGTACTTTGATGGCATAATAATTTAGTAATAACATTTTGAAGTAAAATTCATTGTTTTATTAGTGTTGTAAATATTACATTTACTCTAATAAGTCTAGGTGTATATACTAAGATAGATATTCCAATATATAGGAAGAGCAGGTACTAGGGAACTTGAACCAAAAAGGCTATAAAAATGGTTTTATCAAAGAATATCATCTCAGGCATATCCTGATTCCTTTGCATCATTATAGTAATTATTTTTAAGTGTGCAAGAACTTAAAGAAGACTGTTAGAAGATACACCCACCAAAAAAAGAGTAGGCCTCATATATTCTTTATAGGAATAAAACTCCTCTCATCAACAGGTGAAAAATTAAGTTGAATCTTTTCAAATTCCATTGAGTCAAAACATTCAGTCTTGAGCTGAAATCAAGCTTTGAAAGTTTCAACCCCAAAGGAAACCCTTTTGAAAAATTTGACAGAGGTAAAATTGGATTATAATGGATCTATCTACTCTATAATTTTATAGTTTTTCAAAGAGTGCATCATCTTACTTTTCATTGTGTTTACTTAATTAGATGTTTGAAATATGGAAAACAATATTTAGAAGAAAGCTGAAACATAATGTAATGAGACTCAAACAGTATAAACAGAAAATATTGATTCAGGTGTCTTTATATTCCAATCATACAAATAATAATTTCTGGCATAGAAAAGTTGTCTAGCTTTTTGTTATTGCTTTCTGTCACTCAGTTTTTTAATCATAATATAATTCTTTATATATATTTTTCCTGTTAAAAGATACATCAAGCTACATTCAAAAATAGATGAAACTAAAAATCATATATTTATTCTAAACTGGGCTGAAATCAGCTAAGTAATAAATTCTACATGTACCGAGGGATTTAGAAGTATTGGTCTCAAAATTTATTTTCTTCAGGTGCATATAGTTGAAATTTCCAAATAGAAATTTCTTCACTAAAGTCTTATGGGTATAAATAGGTAATTGAAAGTCTAGTTTATAGTATAGTATAGTATAGTATAGTATAGTATAGTATAGTATAGTATAGTCACTATGACATCATAGCATTTGTTGCTAAGGTTGTGAGATTATGGTGTGAAAGGCATACCATGAGGCCTGGCACATATTATTCGATTCAAGATGGTATTATTTAAATTGCCAATTGATTTAATAAGCTTTACTTATATCTACACCCTGTCAGGCATTATACTTGGTATACTTAGTGTGAATCACTGGAACAGGAAGGGGACACAGGTTGAAGGAGCTTATCTCTTGCCATACCATTTACTATAGAGCAGATAGAATTCAAGGAGAATAGAAAAATAAAGTAAGCTCTGTTCTAGCTGAATACTTTTTTTTCTTTAAGACTTTGAACTGGTGCCCCTGAACTATGCTCGGTTAGCATGAGTGGAGAGGTTGAAAAAAAAATAGAATATAGGACATAAATTTGTTTTAGAACATAAAATAACTTTAAATCTAAGACTTAAAAGAATATCTAAAGGAATATCAATTTTTCTTCCTTGGCCTTCTAGTTCAAAGAGCATTAAAATCTTATTTGTCTTTCATTACTTTTGAGGATTATGTTTTTCTATTAATGCAGCGTGAAAGCTCACTTAGAAACATTTATTGTTTTTACTGTAAAATTTTTTATCCTGGGGCCCAGGAGATAGCATGGAGGTAAGGCGTTTGCCTTTCATGCAAAAGGTCATCGGTTCGAATCCCGGTGCCCCATATGGTCCCCCGTGCCTGCCAGGAGCAATTTCTGAGCATGGAGCCAGGAGTAACCCCTGAGCACTGCCGGGTGTGACCCAAAAACCACAAAAAAAAATTTTATCCTAGTTTTTCAAGACCAGGAGAAAAGAAAAATAATGGGTAAGAAACAAAGGCTTTCAAGTGTCAAATGTAGAGTTTTTAATTAAAGGATGATGAAAAAGTGACTAGTCCTCCAAATCTTTAATAAAGCTAGTTAATTCTCCACTAATGATGTAGGAATTGTGCTCCAGTGAGCTGGGACATTTTATTCATAATTAGGCAACATTATATGCTTTTAATTAACAGTTGTACTTTGATTTGTCAGCCACTATTGAAATAACGGGTTACCAAAGAATACTCTGCATTGTTTCATAATCATCCTGAGAATACTTTAGGCATCAGCCTGCATAGACCACTAATCGTTAAGAATTGCATGGATACGATCAACACTTGATGCATACATGGTGCAAAATAAATGATGAGGAGGCTAGGAGGACAAACTTCCATAAAGTTTTTATTCCAAAAATATGGTGTTTTTTTTTATTTTTGCCCCACCCAGCAGCATTCAGGGGTCACTCCTGGTTCCGTGCTCAGAAATCACAGCTGGAAGGCTCAGGGGATCATATGGGATGATGGGGATCAATCCAGGTCCATCTCATGTTGGCTGGATGCAAGCCAAATGCTCTACTGCTGTGTTATCTATCCCGCCCCTTTTCTTCCAAAAATTTTAAGGAATAGAGTATATAAATTATTTAGTAACACTGAAATGAATAAAACATTGTAAATCCCAAGATCAATATCCAGAAATACAAAGATGATCTACGACAAGAGCAAAACTAAAATGAATATTTAGATGGACAAAGATCTTCAGTAAACATTTCTCTAAAGACATAAAAAGGCTGGTGAGAGAGTACAGCAGTTTTGGTGCCTGCCTTGCTTGTAGCCAACCTCATTCTATTCCTGGCGCTGCATATACTTGGAGTGCCCCCCAAAGCAAATTAATTCATTCGTTAATTAAAAGGCTAATGGGAGCATTAAAAAGAGGCTCAACACTTACTTGTTCCTTAGGGAAATGCAAATTAAAACCAGAATAAAATATTTTTTGGTACCAAATCGAATAGCTAATATTTAAATAAAGCCAAAAATACCAAATGTTGACTAGGATATAGAAAAATGGGAATACTAGGCTTTTTGTCATGAATCTAAAATTATATACCTGCTATGGAAACATTTTTAATATTTTCTCAAGGTGTAAAAATAGAATTACATATGAACCATAATTTGACTCCAGAGTATATACCTGTAGGTGGATAGGTTGGATGTTCCAAAGTCCCCAATGAGGAAAGGGGAATTCCATACCTCCTGTCTGGGGAGGATAAGAGATGCTGGTCCAGTTGTAGTTTCTTGCAATAAATAATCCACACAGATATAAAGTTTCAGTAGGGAATATGGAAAAGCCTTTTCCCACTTACAAGCAATTTTCAGACAGCATCAGGATATTCAAGATGTCAGTTCAGTTCTGATGCTGTCTACCCTAAATTAGTGTCTCATTCCACGGTACAAGATTCTGTCTCTTAAGAAGACCCTTCACTCTAGGCACCATACCACAGACAACCTTCAGCCAACAAGCTGTAGATGAGAGGTTTTCACTGCCCCTCCCTGCAGTTTTAAGACATTTGTCAAAGCCTATATTATTACCTGTGTCTCAAACTAATGGGTTATTTATCAGAAGTCCTCAAGCCATCCTTCTCAAGTCCAGACATTTGCTATAAGGTACAAAGATTCTAGAAATAGGTTTACTTACTAAATCACTCATCTTAATACTGAGGTTGCTAAAGGATATGAATCAACACTAGATGGAAGAGACACATAATCAAGACATGGAGTAAAAAAAAAAAAAAAAGTGGGCACTTCATACTCTTTCTGGGTGTGTCATCCTCCTCACCAACGAGGACACTCCCCGAAGCCATTCCCTCTGAATTTTATGAGGTTTTCTTGCCTGGATTAACTGTTAGTTGAACTTTACTTCTAGCTCCTTTTTGTTTCATAGAGGTCAGGTGCGGTGCAGTAGCACCTGGATCTTCTAACTTGTAGACTTCTTGTTTCCATGGTAACCAACTCAAGCCTTTAGTATTTTCCCAAGTTTATTTCCATTAACATTAAAATGTATCTCAGTCATTTACTTAAGAAATTTCAACAAAACTGAAATAAGACCAAGTATGCTTGAGAAATGCAAATTTTATTCTATCAGGAGAAATTATTTGGGTCATTCGTTCATTTTTATTAGAAGGGAAGCTCCCAAGCAGTGCTAGAAGGTATCAAGGTCATTATTAGCCATTCAGACTGTTCAGTGCAAGGGTTGGAGGATGTGATGATGCTTGATTCCTGTAGTGCCTGGAATACTACCTCAGGTATGCTGGTCACCCAGGATGACACCAGGCAATTCTCTGGGGTCATGTGTTCCAGGAACTGAGTCAGGTTGAGCATATGCCAGGAATACTACCTTTACTACTGCACTAACCTTAATTGCTATAATTGCTCTGAACGCTGGTCATTCATTCTTATCAATGACAGTGTCATAAACAGGAAATACACAAGTACTAAAGTCAGTGAGTTCACCTGAAATGAAAACATGTGGAAAATAGTTGAATTTTGTTCCCACTTTCTCTCTTTCCTGGAGGAACAGAGAACTGTTCAGAAGCTTCTGCTGTGGTAAATGTATTAGAGATGAGTTATCAGAATCCTTAAATTCTACTTTTCTTTTGTCATTTATTGCAATGTGACTTTGGAAAATTTTTTTCTCTCTCTAGACAAATGTCATCATCTAGGATACTGTGTACTTAAGGATAAATATCTGTATATTTTAAGGGATCATTAAAATATATTAGGGAATACTACCCTTCATTATGTATAATTTGTCAATTCTATATACTTTTATGAAACAATTAATCTGATTTTTAAAATTAAACCAACTAGGGGGCCAGAGCGATAGCACTAGAGGTAAGGCGTGTCTGCCTTGCAAGTGCTAGCCTAGGACAGACTGCAGTTCAATCCCCCAGCATCCCACATAATCCCCCCAAGCCAGGAACGATTTCTGAGCACATAGCCAGGAGTAACCCCTAAGTGTCAATGACTGTGGCTCCAAAACAAAAAACAAAATCAAAATTAAGCCAACTATATAAGATCTTAATCCAATACTGACTTACCCAGAATGATATTTAATTCTGAACAATTGTTGTTCCCTATTAATATGGATTTCTCTGGTTTGTAATAAAAATATTGGATTAACAAAAACTAGTTAATGCAGGACTTATTTCCCCAGTTCCAATAACTTATTATAGTAGATAGTTGCTCCTAATTTAAGAACTGAATGTGACTGGGAGGTATATGCCAAAGATTGTCACCTTCTGACTTACCAGAACACAAACCACATTGATCTCTATGCAGTTGCTCAATGACGCTGGCCAACCACTAAAGGAATAGATATATAATATTTTGTCCTACTCATAATTTAATAAAATTAGCTTCCATCATGGTGTTTTGTTAATAAAATTCCAGCAACCAACTTTAAAGAGCATTTGCATTTATCTCTTTTATATTCAGCAAGTAAGATCTCTCTACGGGTACCACAAGTTCAAAGTTGGACTAGTCCTTAAGGACACAGTACCAAATTTAGATTGTTACTAATCTACTAGAAGAGTTAAGATTAAAAACAACATTAATTATATTGCAGTATTTGCAGCATAGACAAATATTTATCTTCAATCTTAATAGTCTGGTGACTGGTCAAAAAGGTCATGAGCCCCTTAGGAATCTGCATGGGTCACATATATCCTTTCTTCCCATCTTCCTCTGAAAAAGGCAACAAAGATCTTGACTTGTTTGTAAGTTACATAGGATAAAAGGATAGATTTTGCAGCTTTTTTTCTAGAGTTATAAAATACTACTGATCTCATGGGAAAGAGAAACTTGGTCACGGCCCATTCAGATGAGAATAGGAAAAACAGCCCCAGATCAGGTGGGGTTAAGCTGCTGGGATGTGCTTCTGACATCAGTTCTGGGGTCACCTTGACTAATGTACTACACAACCTTGTGATCTTGTTTGCAGCAGGTGTCAGTACACTAGAGAGTCATTGTCCATGAGATATTTAATTGTGCTGAAGTTGAATGTCTCCTGTGAACCCAAGTGTTCTATTCAATTATTTTCAGAAAATTATTGAAATTTTATAAATTCATATTTCATATTCTACTGGTAAAGTATATAATTTTCTTCTCCTTTTAATAGAAAAAGATCTACTTCTAGATATGAGATAGGTGTGCCTCAATTAATAGATTATGACAACAGTCAAGTTTTTTTCTTAAAATTCAAGTGAGAGAATATGAGAGATTCATTTAGAAAAAAGGAATCTATTTTTTTTTTTTGGGCCACACCCAGTGACGCTCAGGGGTTACTCCTGGCTATGCGCTCAGAAGTCGCTCCTGGCAGGCACGGGGGACCATATGGGAACCGGGGGATCGAACCGTGGTCCGTCTAGGCAAGGCAGCAGGCACCTTACCTCCTGCGCCACCTCCCGGGTCCCAAGGAATCTATTTTTATGCATTTTATCAAGTTAGAAAATATTTCTAAAAGAATATATAAATACATATATAACCACATTGTATTTCATCTTTTTCTTTTCTTCCTTTCTCCTTCCCTCCCTCCTATTTTCCTTCTTCCTTTTGGCTAAATTGGAAAACGCCTATTGCTTATTGTGAATCTGTGACAAGGTCTTAAATGTAGCCCAATCAGTTGATTTTCTTTTTTATTTGATTTTATCTGGCTTGGGAATAGTGGAGATGAGGGTCTTGAGAAATTCCTTGTGGTCATGACTTTCTCTTGTCTCTGGTCTCAGAAAATTTTTATTGACTATACATTTTCAGTTTACTATACATTGGAATGTTCAGCATTAGTATGGTGCACGATGACTATAATGTTGAAGATATGAAAAACAATGAGGAATACCAATGAAGAATTACTAAATGTTATTGGAGGATGGGTTTCTCATTTTCTCTTGAAGAGTAATTGAAAGTGTGAGTATTATCCTGCAGTGGTCAGCAACCTATGGCTCTTTTCACTTTTAATTTGGCTCTTCTGTGTGCTGGGCGGCCACTCCAGGAGTCAGGACTCTGCTCCTAGCCTTTGTCAGTGCGTGCCCTGTGTGGCTCTCAAAATAAATTTCAATCGTGATTTTGGCGAGATTTGGCTCAGTTGAACAAAAAGGTTGCCGACCACTGTCCTGAGTCACTGTGGTGAAAGTAGGTCTCTGAGTAATTACTGACACTATGAAATTTCCTTATTTGTGTCTCTGTTTATGCACCATGCCCATTGGTGTGCAGAGCTTTACTTCTGGCTTTGAACTCAGGGATCACTCTTGCCTGGGGCTGAGTGGGGACAATATGTGGTGCTGGAGATCGAACCTTGTTAGCTACCTGCATGGCAGGCACCTTACCTGCTGTACTATATCTCAAACTTGCCATCAAATTTCTAACCTGTTTACTTGATTATTTGATGATTTTTTTTTACCTTATTTGGTTTGGAGATCATATTCTAGTTAGTTCAAACTTATTCCTGGCTCTGTACTCATTGATCACTCCTAGCAATCCTCAGTGACCATGTGCAATGCAAAGGATCAAACCAAAGTAATACACATGCAAGGCAAGAGTCTTAGCTCAATATTAACTTTTTGCAAACAACAAGCATTTTAAATGCCATTTATTAAGTGCCTACCACTCTATTGAATTCAGGAAACTAAGGTGAATGAGACCCAGGCTGACTCAGGAAGTTCACTACCCAATGAGGAGTAAACAATGAGGAGTACACAAACAATGGTGTAAACAGGGATGAGGATGTTGCACAAACCATTAAAAGTCTTGAGAGGTCACTGAATCCATTGGAAGTCTCAAAGTATTTCCTTAGACTACTTTAATGGATTTTTTTGAGGCAGACTGTATAGAAGATTGGGATTTTGCTTATGAGTTAAGGTGTCCAAGAGTATTGATAGTAGTACAAGTTAGGGAATCATTTTTGCATAAAGAATTCCTTGGATTTTCAGTGTTTTGTCTTCTTATTGCTGAATTTATCCCTAAAGCCTACTCCTGGGACCTTCTCTGGTGGTCTGAGGGTTCCTGACCTATGCTTTCCCAGTTTTTCTGGTTGCCAGCTAAACCACTCAGTTTAGACTTTACTTCAGTCTATATATGGGGAGACTGCTATTGCGGAAAATGAAATGAGTTTAACTCAATCTCAGAGCTAATGAGATGAAGATCCTGAAGACTCTGTAGAAGGCATTTCAAGTATTGGAAACAGTTTGTGCAGAAATTAAGAGACAGGGATGGTAATATATGTGCAATCTAGTTGAAGATGTATGTTAAATTTTAGTTCGGATGCTGGAGAACTTGTTTATTATTAGCCCAAAGATAGATTTTTACTAAACTAACATGTGGTTAATATAGTGCTATGGATTGATTTGTCAGAAACTATCACGTGTGTGGTAGTGTAAGAATCACTTAGAAAGTGGGCTGCACTGGAATTTGGGTATGGATGTGATAGGTCTTATTAACAATAGTGAGGTATGAGGATAGTTCTGAAATATTATGAACCAATAAATGACACCTTTATTAATAAATCACATATATTTATAAGAGCAGTAAACATTAAGGTAAGCTTCAAAAATATTAAATCAAATTTAATTTGTTACACTTAAGTCTGGATATAGGTACATAAAAATATCGTTTTCTCTAACATTAACCCTTGGAGAAAGTGTAGCGTAACATTTCCTAACTTAAAGGACTCACATTATATACATACGTGGAACAACCACTTAGTTCTGTATTCGCTGACACTCATCCTCTCTCAAGACCACTCAGGTATTTGTTTACAAAATAAATACAGTTTGAAAAGAAATACACTGAAAAAATACAGTTTGGCAGGAATTATGTATTGACTTGGGTACAGGTTATTTTGACTCATGCTGCCTAGAGTCATTAACTTCACTCTAAAATTTAATGAAAAAGCTGCTGTTGTTGTTGTTGTTTTTGTTATTATTGTATTAAATTATCCTTTTTCATTTGTAAATAGTCAGCACAGGAACTAGAGAGCAGAATTATATCTTTGGGTTTCTGAATTGAAATGACGGATCTGTTAGCTGAAAATCACTGGTGAGGTGTCCAGGACTTCTGAACCCGGCTTAAAAGTTTTCTCCCACAAATTAGAAAAAAAAATCATCATAAAATTTCTTCTTGAGTTGGGTGCAGACTCTGTTGCTACATATTTTGGTTGCATTAACCCATGGAGTGAGGTAATCAGAGATGCTGGGCTGAAAAGGTAACAAAGGCTTTTGCAAATATATATATTACTTTTGGTAGTGTTCAGAGTTTCTTCCTGGTTCTGCACTCTGGGATTATTCGTGGCAGTGTTCAGGGGTCATTTGGTGTACCAGTGATTGATTCAGGTCAGTTAACAAACAAAATAAACATCCTAGTTAGTGTACTATCTCTCCAACAGTTCCTTTTATAATTTTGACCATTGTTTTCTCCCTTATAGATTAAGAAATTGAAGACTTAAATTCTGACCATCTCTCTATTCAGTTAATCTTATAAGGATAGAGTACAAAAAGGAACATCTATGTCATACCTTGGCTTTTTCCTGGGAACAGAAACCCCTAAAAACCCACTGCAAGATGGCCATATTTAAAACCTGATGTGATGCCACTTGCAGTTTTGGTATCTCATTGGCAAGTCTTTTCTTTACTAGAAGAAATAGTCCTATTTTAATTTGCTATGTTGCAGAATACTTCCACTGACAATTAATGCACAAAAGACATGAAAAAATTATACCATTGTTCCATTGAATCCTCCCCTTCTCTCTCCATCTTCATTTAACCTTTCCACCCCACCCCTACTTGGTAACCTCAGTTCTGCTGCCAGAGTAAATTTACAGTGAACAATGTCTTTTTCCTTCATTTGTTTCTTGATATACCAATAGGACTGAGATTTTTTTTTTTTTTTTTGGTTTTTGGGTCACACCCGGCAGCGCTCAGGGGTTACTCCTGGCTCCATGCTCAGAAATTGCACCTGGCAGGCACGGGGGACCATATGGGGCACTGGGATTCGAACCGATGACCTTTTGCATGAAAGGCAAACGCCTTACCTCCATGTTATCTCCTGGGCCCCAGACTGAGATCTCTTTTCATTTGTTTTTCACCTTAGTTCACTTATGATGACCTTAGAATTTCTATTTCCAATCAGTTTGTAAGGCATTGTATGTGGTGGGAATGCCCCTATTCAATGTCACTATGTACCTAAAATACTACTGTGAATGATTTGTAATCCCCTTTGGTCAAAATAAAATATATTAATTAATAAAAAATAAAATAAAAGTCCCATGGCACAGTAATGAGAGAAAAGATTCAAAAAAAGTTCATGGTATTCCCTTGTGTGTATGTGTATGAAACATAAATTTTATAATCACTTATACGATGGGCTTTTGGGTTGTTTCCAGATGTTGGCTATTGTAAACTGTATTGCAGTGAACATAAATGCACACACATATTTTCAAATAATGAAATGAAATAATGAGATAGTTTACTAGAAATGTAATTTCTAGGTTAGTAAGGAAGTTTTACTTTTAATTTTTTTTTCTACAGTTTTTCACAGAAACTCAACCAGATGACACTCCAGTGATGATAAATTGATGTTCTTTTTTTTTTATCACATCCCAACCACTACAAGTATTTCTAGATTATCTGCCTGCCCTGAATTTCTGATTACAAAATGCTATTGAAACACTTGAGGAAAACATAAAGAGAAACTTCACACATACCTGATTGCACAGTTGTTTTTTGTGTATCTACTTACTGCTTTATGTCTATATATGTGGAAGAATTTGATCTTAAAGGTGTTGGAGAGGAGATCTAATAGTGGAATCTGTTGATTTCTTGAATTTCTTGAACTTCTTGACTTTCTCACTATACAGTTAGTGAAAATAGACTGAATCAAGAAAACAGGTGATATGAAGAGGTGTTTAAAGGAGAAGAAATATATTGGTACATTGGTGAATTTTTCTTGATTAGAAATCTATTCCTTTGGGGCAGGAGTGATAGCACAGTGGTTATGGCATATATTTGCTTTGCATGCTGCCAACCCATGTTTGATCCCCAGCATCCCATATGGTCCCAATAGCCTACCAAGAGTGATTTCTGAGTGGAGAACCAGTTGTAACCCCCTAGAACTGCCTGGTGTGGCCCAAAAGCAAAAAAAAAAAACAAAACAAAACAAAACAAAACAAACAAAAAACTGTGCAACATTCCCATCACCAATGCACTGGTGAAAGGATGTGTTCTTTATATGACTGAAACCCAACTACAATCATGTCTGCAATCAAGGTGCAAAAAAATAAAATAAAATCTGCTCCTTAGATTGGTTTTGTTTGGGGACATCTTTTTGTTTATGCATCTTTGTTCCCTGTCATTCCATTATCCCTACTCTGATGGAAATTACCATGCTTCCTTTGATCTTTTGTTGATGTAGAGGGAATTGACCCATTCTAGAGGTCGTCAAACCTATCACCTGGACGAAGACTTCTGATTGAAATAGTGACTGGAATTTTATAAAATGTAGGCTTTACAGAATAGCATGTTCTGTAGGAAACTTATAAGAGCCTGAGAATATAATGACTTTTCAAATATTTCACAGGCATACTTTCCATCATGACATATAATTTTAAGTACTGGGTATTTGTTTTTATCTAAAACATATTGTTTATTTGTGTGGTAATCTGAACTTCCCATCACCAAATTAACATAATAACTTTAGCCTGTTTTCTTCTTAAGATATTGTTTAGAGGGAAAAAATTAATATGGTCAATTTCTGCTAGTCACAAATTCTACTTTGTCTAGCTTTAATATAACCTCTTTTATTTGAAGAAAAAGTCTACTGAAGGAAAAAAATATGTCAGTGGGTCTGTTTAGCTTGTGCACAATCTGAAGAACTTAGTGAACTGAAGATGAGGGAGGAGTAGTCTGTGTTTGGAACTGTTTTGTTTCAGGAATTTAGTTACAACTCTGGTGGTTTTCTATACATTTAAGAAATTCATCCTTTAAGACTATAGAACGTGTTGCATCTATTTGCTATACTAAGCTGCTGAGAGACAAGCTAGGTAAACATAAAACACTAGACTTCTAGAACCTAGAGCCAAGGAACCAGAGTACTGCATCATCCTCCTTGTTCCTGTGCTCTTGTGTGAAAGATTTTTGTTTTCCCCAGTTGGCTTCAGTGGTCATTGCAGAGCACAGAAACTTGATCCTTCAGTAGCTGGGAGAGCGGGAGAGCAGAGCTCTGTAAATGTCTTCTCGTTTCTGCCAGCTGGAGAGGAAAGGACTGAATTCACAAGCCAAGCTTCACTTCCCCCATCTGCTTACACATTTAGAGCACCAAAGCCAATGTGTTTCAATGTGTACACCTTCCTCTCTGCAGAGAGGATTGTCCCAGAGAAAACTTGTGCTTAATTCCCATTTTCATAGATTCAAGGTGGTTTCCCATGGCGTTAAAAGACAATTTCAGGAATATTCCATCCAAAATTTGTATTGATCTTCTGTTGGCAGTGACTTTTCCATACTGTCTTTCATATTTTATATTCAGAATTTAATGATGTGTTAATACAAGGGGCTAGAAATTTTTGGTAAATTCTATTATAAAGTGAATAGCTTTCTCTTGTTGTGCATCCCTTGTTGATGCAATACCACATCTATGGAGCTTCTGCTCACCACTAGATGTCTGGTGGGGGCAGAAATTAATGAGGCTTGATGTCAAGATAGGGGTTTTGTAGTCTCCTGCAGAAGATGGGAGTTGATCTATACTGGCATGCTCATGTAATTAGTGCTATGAGGCCAATGTGTATGGGTCCTGGGATTGAAAGTGCTGCAATGTAACTCATTCTGGATATCCAGGAATAGTACCTGATTTTGTCTAATTAGAGTAATCAGTCATGTGACAAAGGAACTGGGAATAGGTCATGTTAGCAGAGGTAACAACAGGAATACTGATGAGGAGGGAAGTTTGGTTCTGGAAGACAACTTGGAAGACCTTTATGTTCAGATTCGAGAGACCTGAATTGTTTTCCAGCCTTCTTAAACTGTAAGGCTAATAGAGTGTAACATTGGTATGTGAACTAAAGACAACCAGCAGGATAACTTTTGATGTGTGATGTGAGGCTGAGTTTCTTCAATCTCTCTATTATAAGCTTAATAATTTAAAGCATAGGTATTTTAATTCTATCTAGCATTAAGGTGGTTTTGAAAATTAAATGATTTAAAAAGACCTAGCATATTGTTAATAAGTTCTATATAAATATTTTAAATAAACAAATTTAAGAGGCAAAGAGGTAGTACAATTGGTAGGGTGCTCACCTTGCATGTGGAGGACCTGGTTTTATCCTTAATACCTCATATGGTCGTCCAAGCTCTGACAGAGCCAGGAGTAAGCCCTGACTATTGCCAGTGTCTCCCCAAAACCCATTTATACTAGGTTTAAGGCAGTGATATCATTAAAGGTAGTTAAATGATACATTTTATATACACTATATTTTTAATTAGAAGCTTTTAATGCTTAAAATCTAAAGAAAATAGACAACGTTCATCTTTAACCCTACTATAAATAAGAATTATTACTTGGTAAGGGAATAAAAAGATGCATTAAAGTGTCCAATCTTAGACTTATACTCGGAGACTCTTCTCAAGAATTTGCTAGGTTTCAATAATATACATTTTTTAAGATCACCTAAAGTAATTTTCATGCAGATAGCTCTGAAATCTTTTTTAAGACATTGCTTGTACAAAGCATATGAGACATAGAAATTGGGAAATTTGTATTCTGGTCCCTACACTGCCAATTGTACACTATGACCTAGATATCTAATTCTATGAATGCCCATTTCTTTGTCTAGGACTAATGTAAGTGCACTGTTATGAGAACAATATAAAATGTATATCTTAGCGGTACCAGTGAACTGATCATTGATGTATGGTCTTATGACTATTGAACCTAACACTGCTTCAAACCCTGTTTGTCAGGACAGAAAGCCTTCTTAATAATAAAGTTATTTTAGAAAAGAAGGGTGGTTAGAACTGAATGTTTGTTCACTTTTCCCTAGAGAAACCACCTCTCTCTAGCATCCTGACTAGTTAATATCAGTTTTTTTTTTTTTTTTACAGATCAGAGGATTTAGTACAAGACAGAGTCCATTATTAGTCAACTCTGAGGATAGCTATGTCCTAGAGAGTAACGCAAAATGGAGTAATCAATATAATTTGCCTATTATGTTATTTTATATGCCTATTATAATAGCAAAGCATGAAAGGGTTAATTAGAACAGCTTGTTTGGCTTGAGTATGGCATAAACCTAGAACTGGGAGCAGAAAGCACAGTGCAGGCTTGGCTGCCCATCATGCTGGCTAAGCATCCTGCATTTCTTCCTCCCAGCTGTTGAAGTTGCTCTCCCTTTTGGCCCAGATGTTTGGCTGCAGCAACAAGTTCACATGCCAAAGTGAAAAGAGGAGAGTACATTTAGAAAAAATATACAGGCAAGAAATTTATTATTTCAGATTTTAAAAATATCTTGGTGCTTGATATAAACATTTTCTGAAATATGCCTGCCTCTGCTTTAGGAATTTAGTGGCTGTCCTGAAATTATTGTGGTGTAAGCTTCCATGATCAAGAAAAATATTTAGGACCGAAAAATGGAAAATACTTTCAATTGGAAAATTAGATACCGGTTTGAATTATATTTTGTTATACTTTAATTTTAATAGAATCCAACAAGAAATAGAGCTGAAAACTAAAATTGCCTTTTTGTCTCTAGAGGTGAATATGAAGTAGATATTATTGCTCTACTTAACCCACAAGGATAAAAGCTAATTATTACTGCTCTGCTTGCTGCCTGTTAAAAGAGAAATAGATGCACATACAAATGTGTACATGAATGTGTCTGAATGTAAACAAGCATTGAGTTAATATGCATTTAATCACAAGGAATGTAATGCTTTCAAAGAAAACATTGTTATTCACATAATAACATAATAAAAATAGCATAAGGTATTTTTTAAACTTATTTTTAAGACTATGTGATTAATAGATAAGGGAGAAATGTTACATAAAGGTATATTATTATTTGTCACTTATATTATTTATTTAGAATGTACTCATTCTGTGTTATGTTTATATTATATAAAGCCTTGTAAAACTTCATATAAATCATAAATGTAAATCTTAGGTGGAGATGCAGCCATAAAGTCTGGCCTGTCCTTCAGAAAGCTGCAGCAGCACATATACTAGAATTGAAATAATTTAGAGATTAGCATAGCACATTTTAAGGATGATTTGCAAATTTTAATAGTGCATATTTTAAAAAATAATATTTTTTTAAAAAAATAAATAAAAAACTATTCCAATTTTCTTGATGTGATAGATTAGTAGCTGCTTGTGTTTAGCTTTAGATAATACGTGGGGCTAGAAAAAGATGTTTGTATAAAGCATAATATAACAATATATTGTTTATTACTGCTTGATGTTGCCTTGTCAGCATTTTTTAAAATGACAAATTATAGAAACAAAAGGGATCAAGGGCAAAAGATAAATCTTTGAAAAACAGGAATAGTTCTGACTTGTGCCCATTTGTATTATTTCTTGCTATTTTCTCTTTGTTTTCTGTGCCTTTTCTCTGAGATTCTTCTTTCCTTTTTAATGTTTCACTTTCTTTCCCTTGTCATTTAATTGTGTTATTCCCTCTGGTCTTCAACTCTCTACATTTTTCTGTTACTTAGAAACATTATTCTGAAGGCTTCAGGATGAATTCTATCCCCTTCAGGAATCTTTTATGGCCTTTCTCTCTGCTGCTCATCATGCTGACTCTTCTTTCCTTTGACTTAGTCCTGAACACATTATTATTATCCTTGCACAGTATACTCCATGGCGAAATAAACTTTGTGTTGTCCTTCATTGTTTTGTTGGCAATCAAGATAATTGACTAAAACTTAGAAAATTGAATAAAGTAGTGAGGGACTTGGATGGATGGATGGATGGATGGATGGATGGATGGATGGATGGATGGACGGACGGATGGACAGAGGGGGATAGATGGAGGGATGAATGGATGGATGAGTAAAGGAAAATGTAATGTTTAAAACAGAATGTGTTTATCTCAAGCATAGGGATATTTTGTTGTTATTGTTCTAGGTATGTGTGTTGGGGGAACATCCAGTGGTGTCCACTACCTAATTTTGGCCCTGCTCTTAGGTATTAATTCTTGTGGGACATAGGTATCATTTGGGTTGCCAGGGATCTAACCTAAGTTTGCTATAGCCATGTTCAAGACAAGGATATACTCTATACCAATAAGGAGGGATTATTATCCAAAAAATTTGAACTAGGGAATTAATTTCTAGATTATCAATAGTAAATATAGATTTATTAACTTACTTTTGACTGTCATACAAGAATAAATACCAATTATAGACAGA
This sequence comes from Crocidura indochinensis, assembly GCA_004027635.1. Lineage (NCBI taxonomy): Eukaryota > Metazoa > Chordata > Mammalia > Eulipotyphla > Soricidae > Crocidura > Crocidura indochinensis. The sequence continues at coordinate 41,372 of PVKC010000750.1, forward strand.
AGTTAAAATACTAAAATTAAGCTATGAAAGCTGATGCTATCATAGTCCTTTCCTTGGCCAAACATGTGGGAGAAATCACATAGTTTTTAAAAACTCTAAAAATGCATTTTAACATTTAATTTCTTTGCAAACGATTTTATTATATAGTATGTTAGACAAATCTAGACTACCGCTGGCAAGTCTTTCAGCCAATTATATGCACATTGGCAAAGTGTTCCAAAATATTTTGGTAAACTCTGGAGTTGCGTGCCATTCAGCAGCTCACATGACATTTTCATGTCAGTATGTTGCTTCTTTTATTATATTTTGTTCACTCATCACTTGAGTTTTTCTTGCCAGCTTTTGTTCTCAGGATGGAGTAGGTTTGGATTTTTGGATGAAAATATGCAATACTGCACAAGAACCTTAAATGGTGTTGTGTAATTAGAAGTATGTATAATATAGTCAAAATAAGACCATTAGATTTCGCCTTCTGAGCTCAGTTACTCTGAGAGAAATTTTGTAGGACTGCAATGGTTTAAGTCTGAATGACCATTTATAAAACTACTAGTAACAGAAAAAACTCAATCTGATCTTATGAAATTATTAGGAAAGAAATATGTATAATTCATGTGCACATATATGCAATGCAAGTGCAAGTTCATATACATGGTTTACACTGGGGTATTGGCATGATCACCTATGGAATGAAATTTCTGGTCATCTCTTGGATCTCATATAATGAACCTGAGAGATTACTAGAGTTTTCAGAAGCAACTGTTGTGACAGTTTCCTGCTTACCAGGAGGTGAATGGTAAATAAACCACTCATTTAGATTGTGTAGCAATTAAAAAAACACCAATAAGAATCAGGGTCATGGCATAATATATTATGCATTATTTGGTAGATTGAAGAATTTTTTTGGCAAATTGCACTCCTCTCATTAAATCTCACCCCTGTTCTCGAAAGACAACTTTGTCCTAAATTTAGGAAGTTGGGGCCCGGGAGATAGCATGGAGGTAAGGCGTTTGCCTTTCATGCAAAAGGTCATCGGTTCGAATCCCGGTGCCCCATATGGTCCCCCGTGCCTCCCAGGAGCAATTTCTGAGCATGGAGCCAGGAGTAACCCCTGAGCACTGCTGGGTGTGACCCAAAAACCAAAAAAATAAATAAATAAAATAAATTTAGGAAGTTATATCTAAAAGGTCTCATGGCACATGAGTATGGTTGAGAAATAGTGTACTCTGTTTCTGTTGAGTTTTCCTTGTAAGGGACCCAGAGCAATTCAGGTCATCTGGTATGTTTACATTGAACTCAACTAGTGACATCTGGATTTTAATTTTAATAGAGCAGAGTATCAATACTGCATAAACTATCATGTGTATAATAATCATAAAGCAAGCTCTTCTGAATAAAATTACTATCTGAAAATGTTTTAGCTTACCAATGCAAAAAATGTTTCTAAAACATATCAATGACATTTAAAACTGTTATGCATTGAAAGAAGATTTTCATGTCCACAACACTTTGAAAGGCCTTCATTAAAGAGTAACTATGTTTAGCAATATACTTTGCAAAGCATGCTGATAGTAGAGAAAACAAGAAGATTCCTCACTTGAAATACCTGAGGGATATTCCTTTTTTTCTTTCAAAACTATAACTTATTTAGATATAGCTCCCTGGAGCTCTGTAAGAACAAATATAGAAGAAAAGTCAATCAAGTTAAAGCTTTAGAGGCATTCAGAGATTATTTAATATATCCTTACATTTATATGAAATTAGTAATTTTTTTAAATCCCAGTATGGATAAAACTGAATTTCCTTTAAGTTTGATATCCCTGTGGTAACAGTATTATTAATATCAACTCTGGAAACAATATTTAATATTGTGTTTGTCTTAAAAGCCCCTTTTTTAGTCAGTCACACTTAGTAAACAATTTAATTCTAACAATAAAACTTTGCTAGTTATGATTATCTCCCAATTTACAAATGAGAAAACTAATTTAAACAATTGGTCAATGTCAGAGGGTCAGCTTGTTATACAGTAGGAATTTTAGCCCAGAAGGCAGTTTGTTTCAGGTTTTTGCTCAGATTACATGATGCTGTTTCTCATGAAGGTGAATCTAATTGTACTGCCCAATATTAGGATTCAAAACTAGTGGAAAGATTTTGCCAGACCTTCATAAATTGGCCCCAACAAAAATTGAACTATGTGAAAAAAATCGTGATAAAACTTAATCTTAGAATGTTTTAGAATTTGCAAATTATTATCACCAATATTTCTTTTCTCTTTCCCAAACTTATTCCAAATTATCAAATACATAATCTGTTAGATAATTCTTAGTTTTTGAACTTTTTAATTCTAGAAGTCTTATGAAAGCTCACTTGGCATTATTTACAAACATTAAAATAGGATTTAATTAACAGCAAGACAGTCCTATTACAGTTATTATATTATTGTATTTTTATTATTGATGTTAGACTATTTCAAACATATTTTGCTAATTTCATTCTCTCTTTACATATATATATAATGAATATAGAGATAGACTGATATCTAAGTAGAAATAAATATAGGCATAGATACAAACTCTTTCCATAATGACTTTTAACAAAAATGAGAAGACTGTCACTATTATCAAAGCTTTCTGAATCCTAATATTTGCTAAAAGAAATGAAATGGTTATAATTTGACACTTACCCTTATGGATATAAAATTCTATTCAGGAAGAAGTGAAAATTATAATGTGTTATAATTTTTTTGTTTAGGGCCATACCAGCTGGTGCTCAAGGCATACTCCTAGCTCTGCACTCAGGAATTGCTCCTGGCAGTGCTCGGGTTACCATATCAGATGCCAGTGATCGAACCCTGGTTGATTTCATGCATAGCAAGTGCCCTATTCTCTTTCACATTGGACTCAGTTATTATAATTTTTTATATTATAAGTAAGTTCACATATTTTAAAGTGTTACTAGGTATAAGTTTTAGGTCTCTTACTGAATTTCAGGTGTTTTGCTGTATTTAACAGTGTTGGAAAAACTATTCATTTGAAATATTTAAAAACAGACCTAAAGGATATTTGAAGATGAACTAGAAAGCCATCTAAAAACTCTATTTTGACTTTTATCTTTTTTTTAAGTTTCTCACTTCATTTTTACTCCATATCTGTAACCTTTTATAGATTATGATATCCAGAATTTTAAAATTTATGCCATTCTCTGGAATATCCTAAATTTTAGGTGCCAATGAGTTCTTTGGTCTTCTGTTATACCAAAAGTTATTTGGCCTGTGTCATGTTTGATGGTAAAAGATTCAAATTCTGGGAATGCAAGTTGAACATGTTTGTCACACAGTACCCCTAACTCGAATGAAGTTTGTCCTGATGCTCACTGGAAGTCACAGAAGGAATAATGAGGAGGCTCCAGATATCCAAGATGACTTCAATTAAGAAGTCAGCTTTTGAGGTATTAGTGCATGGAGACCAACATGAGTCTCTCTCTCTCTGATATATTGTATTAGTTACTGTCATGAAGAGGACATTGGCCTGCCTTATTTTTTTTGAACAGGTATTTTAATTTTTAAAATTTCAATACTAATACTACAATACTATATTTTATGATTTATTTAGTACCTAGTATCCTGAATAGTAGACTATCTTTAAATTTTTTAAAGTGTTTCTGTTATATTGCTGCCACAGAGTAGAATTTATAGAAGATTGTTCTGATTAATACTTTAAAATGTAGTATTTCAAGTTCCAAAAAGAGAATAAGACCTTATTTAATTACTGTGAGTGATGCATAGTCTAGGTGGATGATTTCCAGATGTATTTTTAATATTAATCTCATATTTTAAAAATAGATATATTTGTGTGTTTTGTTAGTGATATCAGAGATTTATAATGAAATCTGGTGGTCCTTTGTCCCATTCCCAGTTTTACTGCATAGAGCAAAATTTTAATATTTGACTGTCTCTGTCTTTATACTTTTGCTAGTTTTGTTTTTTTTGGGGGGTGGGGCACAGCCATTTGATGCTCAGGGGTGACTCCAGGCTAAGCGCTCAGAAATTGCCCCTGGCCTGGGGAGACCTATGGGACGACAGAGGATCGAACCACGGTCCTTCCTTGGCTAGCGCTTGCAAGGCAGACACCTTACCTCTAGCGACACCTCGCTGGCCCCTTTTGCTAGTTTCTTTATAGTTACTCTCTATATTTTTGATATTTATTGAACTATTCATATGTATGCATATACATGTGATCACGTTTTCTTAATATATTTAAACAATATTTATTAACTTATTGCTCAGATAAGGATCTAACTTATCTAACTTATCACTATCTCCTCATTCCCTATAAACTCAAAATTTTAATTCTTTACTTTTTATCAATCAATATTTTTTCTTATTAAATTTGGTATTTTTGATCAAGGTCATGATTATGATTTACTCCTGACTTTGTGCTCTGGGGTAACTCCTGATGGTGTTCTGGGACCATATATATCAGAATCAATCAGGACTGGTCACATGCAAGACATTAAGTTTAACCCTAGTACTGTCTCATTGGGCCTTACTTTTAAGCGCCTTTAAATAATAGCTTTTAACTATCTTTTCAACTATAAAAGGTATCTAATATTTTCCTGTCTTATAATTTGACAATATTGTTTTCTTAAAACTTTCCAATTCAGGACCGGGCAGTGGCGCTGGAGGTAAGGTGCCTGCCTTGCCTACGCTAGCCTAGGACGGACCTCGGTTCGATCCCCCGGTTTCCCATATGGTCCCACAAGCCAGGAGCGACTTCTGAGCGCACTGCCAGGAGTAACCCCTGAGCATCACTGAGTCTGACCCAAAAACCAAAAAAAAATAAATAAATAAAAACTTTCCAATTCATTCATTTTAATTTTGTAATATAAAGTTGTTATAATCTTTATTTTATTTGAACCATATCAAGACTTTTTCTTTATAGATTGATTCTAAAATTCAAAATCTATTAGGAATATATAAGTGCCATTTACTTCTGATCTAATTTGCATGCTATGATTACACTGCAATTTTGTATAACTTTATTTTTATTAGAGCTTCTACTGGGTTTTTATTTTGTTTTCATGATTTGCCTTTATAACATCCTTAAGTACTCAGCTTTTTCATGATATAGAATTAGGAATCTTTACAATTACTCTGTTTTCTGAAATGGGGACATACCTTAACTAATATGATTCTTTTCTTAATTGTGTTCAATTATTTTTTAAATAATTTTTATTTTGACTAAAGCGGATTACAAATCATTCACAGTAGTATTTTACGTACATAGTGACATTGAATAAGGAGCATTCCCACACCAATGTTGTCCTCCCTCCACCCCTGCTCCCAGAATGCATCCCATATCGCCTCTTAATAAAGGTGGAAATTTGTGACCTTTATTTGTAGGAATTTATTTTAATTATTTGATTATTGCCTTTTCTTTTTTATATAATAATTTTTATTTTGACCAAAATGGATTACAAATCATTCACAGTAAAATTTTAGGTATATAGTGACATTGAATCAGGGACATTCCTACCAACAATGTTGTCCTCCCTCTACCCCCATTCCCAGCATGCATTCCATATCCTCCTCCTTGCCCCCCCCCAGCTACTAGTATAAGTGGTCCCCTCTGTGTATAACTTATTGTAGATTGGGTAACAATCCTGTTGTAGTTGGCTTTGGATTTGGTATCTAAGTCTAATCATTTTTTATTTCTATTCAATGTTCATATGACTGTTTGGTCTTGGTACCCTCCATTATTTCCCCCTCAGTTTGTGAGGTGGAACAAGATGGTTCAAGTTATGTGGTTCTGTTTATAAGAATTGTCTTTGGCATTTTTGCTACTTGAAAGTTGAAATTTCTGGTTGTATCCTAAACCTCTTTTCTTTTTTCATCTTATATTTCCTATGCATTTTCATTTCATTTTATTTTATTTTGGGGTCACACCGGGTGATGCTCAGGAATTACTCCTGACTATGTGCTCAGAAATCGCTCCTGGCTTGGGACCATATGGAACACCAGGGGATCGGACCATGGTTCGTCCTAGATTAGTGTATGAAGGCAAATAAATGCCCCACCGCTTGCACCACTGCTTTAGCCCCCATCTTTTTATTTTTTAAAGCTTTTTAGGAAACATCCAAATCCTTAAGGGCTCAATACTTGTATTCTCCTTTTCTCCATTTTGTAAGACTTAGGGGTATTAAAGTTCTTTTCTACAAATTACTTAATTACTTAGGGTTTCTAAAATATAAATTTTATTATTATAAATATTTTCTGTTGTATTTATAACTTTCTTTAAATGTCTTAACAATAGTTTTTAGTTATATATACATGTATATGTATATATATATACCAATAAAAATTTGACTGATATTTTTTTTTACCACCGAGATTATTCTTTGGCAGCCAAATTTTAGTATGTTGGAAAACTGGTTATTTTCTGGGAAAAGATTTTGTTTTTCTGCTTTTTAATCATCTCCTAAATGTATGGAATATAAGTGGGCCAGGCAGCTATTTTATTCATTCATCTACTATTCTGATGAAATTATTTTCCATTTTAGTTTTCTTTGCTTTAATAGATTTGTGTTTATGTGGCTTCTTTACTTTAATATTAATGACAACTGTGGAACTCAATACAATATTTGCCATATTCAAATGGAAACATTCAAAACCATGTAAATTTAATCTTTCTAGAGTAGCTTGAAAAGTTAAAATGTGAAATAATTCATAACTATCTCATGAAAGGTAGCTGAAAGTATCTTTCACGTATTTGTTTTCCAAGAGTATCTTCATCTTAATGTTGACAGTGAGAGTGATTTTGAATACTATTACCTTATACTTTATGTTTCCCTGTGTCTTTTGAGAAAATGTTATAATTATTACTGATGATGTTTTAAAATTGTTATTTTTATATATTTCTTTTTTAATTTTCATTAAATGACCATGAGGTACAGTTAAAAAAGATATATATATAAATATAAATTTATATATATATATATAAATAAACAGAGAAGAAATAGGTGTTTCAATGCTTTTTGGCTGAAAATTCACTAGTGAATTTTCAGCCAAAAAGCATTGAAACACCTATTTCTTCTCTGTTTATTTCCAGCCACCAATTTTCCCAATTACCCTCCTTTACCTCTATTCCCAGCCCCAACCTGACTCTCTGACAGACACTTTTCTCCTCTCTGTCTCTGTATCTATCTATCTTTCCTCTCCTATTCCCTTTTAGGAGTCATAGTTTGCAATACATTTATTGAAAATGTATCATAAATATCACTTTACTTTTTTTAAGTTCCCAGTTCTTATACAGTGATCACTTCCAACTATAGTTGTGATAATGATCCCTCCTTAGTTTAAACTGTACTTCCCACATAATTTCTATTGACTTTGGATATGTTTCTCATACTATAAATTGTTTTATTCCTGCAAATGAGTGTGACTATTCTATATCTGTTCTTCTACCTCTGACTCATTTCTGTCAGTGTGATACTCTATCTCTATCTCTATATAAGCATTTGCATTATTTCATTTTCCAAACAGCTGCAAAGTATTCCATTGGGTAGATATATGACTGCTTCTTTATGTACTCATCTGTTCTTGTGCACAGGGTTGTTTCCAGATTTTGGCTATTGTGAAGTGTTGCAATTGATATAGGAGTGCAGATGCCTTTCTGCATTGTTTTGGGTCCCTTGGTTATATTTCCAGGCGCAGTACTGCTTAGTCAAATGGAAGCTCAAGTTCTATACATTTTTTGAGGAATGTCCATATTGTTTTCCAAAATACTGGAGCAATGTAGTTCTCACCAACAGTGAACGAGAGTCCCTTTTCCCCCACAATCTTGCCAGCACAGATTGTTATTTTTCTTGATGTGTACCAGTCTCTCTGGTATGATGTGATAATCACAATTATTGTTTTGATTTGTATCTCCCTGATGATTAATGATGTGGAGCATTTATTCATGTGCCTTTTGGATGTTTGTATTTATTTATTGCTTTTTGAGTCATGCCCGGTGACACTCAGGGGTTACTCCTGGCTATGCACTCAGAAATTGCTCCTGGCTTGAGGAACCATATGAGACACTGGGGTATCAAACTACGGTCCATCCTAGGTTAGTGTGTAACAAGACAAAAGTCCTACTGCTTGTGCATTGTTCTGGCCCCATATTTGCATTTATTTTTGAAGGAAATGTCTGTTCATCTCTGTCCATTTTTGATGGGGATAGTTTTGTTTTGTTGTTGTTGTTGAGCTCTATCAGTGCCTTATATATGTATAAGATATTAAGCTCTTATCAGATGAATAGTGGGTGAATATCCCAGTACATTTATGATCTTTGGATCCTTGTCACCATTTCCTTTGAGCTGTAGAAGCTTTTAAATTTAATATAATCCTATTTGTTTATTTTTTCTGCTTGTTTGTTCAGTGTCATATTTGAAGATGCCTTCATTCTTCAATGTCATATAGAGTTGTGCCTGTTTTCCACTATGTATCCTATGAATTCAGATCTGATAACAAGATAGTAAGATCTTTATTCCATTTTTATTTGACTTTTTTGCATAGGTTTAGAAAGAGGTTTGACTTCATTTGCTTGCATATAGCTGTTTTCCAAGCACCACTTGTTAAAGTGGCTTTCCTTTCACTACTCAGTTGTTTTGTAATGTTTTAGTTTGAGGCCATACCCAGTAGTGCCCAGGTGTTTCTCCTGGCTCTCCACTAAGAAATTGTTCCTGGTAGGCAACGGGAATGCTGGTGATCAGTCCTGGTCAGCTGTGTGCAAGGCAAATGCCCACTGTGCTATCTCTCTGGCACCTTACCACTCACATTTTTTGTTCCTTTATTAAAAATTAACTTATCATATATTGGGGAAACTCTCTCAGAATATTTACATATAATACAATGATCTTAGAGTCAGTCTTTATTCTAATGCCATTCAATTTTAATTACTACTACTTTGTAATACAGTTTAAATGTGTGGAAAGTAATTCCTGCCATCTTTTTGCCCAAGGATTGTGTTAACTATTCAGAGATTTATTATTTGTAAAGAATTTTCTAAAGTGTTTAATCTTTTTCTCTAAAATAATGTTACGGGCATCTATATAAAAATGCAATTAATCTCTTCAATGCTTTGGAAAATATTGCCATTTAATTATGTTAATCTTTCCAATTCATGGGAGGAAATATGTTTCTATTTCTTGTGTCCTCTAGTATCTTGAAGTAATGTTTTGTAATTTTCTTTTTATGTCTTTTATCTCTTTAGTTAAGTTGATCTAAGGTACTAAATTTTTTGAGGCACAATATAAATGAGATTATTTAATATCTATTTCTTTTATTTCATTATTTATATAAAGAATAACCATGAAATTTTGCATGTTTTGTAACCTGATACTTTACTGAAACAATTTATTGATTCTAGAATCTTTTTTGTAGAGTCTTTAGGATTTTCATTTTCATTATATAGTGTCATATCCACAAGAAATGAGAGCTTGAGTTATTTTTTTCCTATCAGCCTAATTGCTATGGCAAGTACTTCCAGTATTATATATGGAAATGGTGAGAGTGGACAGCCTTCAATTCTGTCTGGCCTTCGATCTTGAAGTTAGGATTTTAGCTGGTCTCCATTCATATGTTTACTGTTGGTTTTGGGTTAATGACTTTGACTGTATTGAGTAAAGTTCCTTCAATTTCCACTTTGTTGAGAGTTTTTATCATGAAAGGTATCTTGTCAGATGTTTTTCTGCATATATTGATATGATCATATGATTTCTATGTTATTATGTTGATTTACATGTGTATGTTAGACCATCCTTCATAAATGGATGAAAACTACATGATCATAGTGTATGATATTTTGATGCATTGTTGTATTCTATTTTGTATTCTATTTGCTAGTATTTTCTTAAGGGTCAGTAGGATTCTAGGGTATCAGTGTGAAATTCTCTTTTTTTTTTGGTGAAGTTTTTACTTTTGGTATCAGCTTGCTGTTAGCTTCATAGACACTATTTGAGAGTATTTTTGTTTCTTAATTTCCTGAAAGAGCTTAAAGGGATTAGAAGAAAGCCATGTTTAAATGTTTGAAAGAATTTGCCAGTGGAAAAAAACTGGGCTTTTATATTGGAAAAACTTTTGATTACCATTTCAGTTTCTTGAATAATAATAAGTTTGTTCAGGGTATTCCAACTTGTCTTGGTTCTGTCTTGGGAGGCAATAGGTGTCAAAAATTTATCCAGGCCTTCTAGGTTCTCTCATTTTATGGCTTATAAGTTATCAAAGTAATCTCTGATTAGCCTTTAAATTTTTGTGGTGCCTGTTGTTATATACCCCCTTCTGTTTCTGATTCAGTTTACTAGGGTTCTCTGTCCTGTGAGTTTTTCTAGCAGTTTATTCATCTTGTTTATATTTTTAAAAGGTAAGTTCTAAGTTTTATTTTCATTAATCCTGAATTCCAGTTCATTAAATTTTGCTCTAAATTTCATTATTTCCTTCATCCTGTCTACTATGTATTTCTTTTTTTCTTTTTTTTAGTGTTCATTTCAATATTTATTTATAATAACTAAGAAAAAAATCAAAGAGGCAAAACATGAATATTACCTTGCATATAATTGTTACTTATTACCTTGCATATAATTGTTATGTACATTATTATTACTCAGTATCTTGGAGAGGAAAGGTTTTCCAATTTCTTGGTGCTTCTTGGATGACAGGGGTTAACTTTACCAAATGAAGCTTTCAGGTTTGGGTTGTACATGGAACATTATAGAATAATCATTGCTTTCACAACTAGTAAGCAAGGTAGCAGACAATATAAGAAGAGTCTACTTTATGTAGTATCGTCCACCGTGTCTCGTACACTGAGGTTCCTTTCCTGGAAAAAAGATGACAGCATAGACATTATGATATAATAGTAACATATCTTGGGTTAAAAAAAAAGAAAGGAGAGAAGGAAAAGAGAAAACGATAGAAAAAATAAAAGGAAAGGAAAAATAGTTATTTACAAATATATACTCAATGAGTAGGTCCTATAACATATGTCTGTGGTGTGTGGTTGTCCATTTGAGTGGTCTCAAAAATCATAAGCTTTGGGTCATAGTAAAAGATATAACCGGGGCCCAGGAGATAGCTTGGAGGTAAGGCGTTTGCCTTTCATGCAAAAGGTCATAGGTTCGAATCCCGGTGCCCCATATGGTCCCCCGTGCCTGCCAGGAGCAATTTCTGAGCATGGAGCCAGGAGTAACCCCTGAGCACTGACGGGTGTGACCCCAAAACCAAAAGTAAATAAATAAATAAATAACCACACAGAAATGAATATTACATATAGTTATTTTATAGAGTTGCTTCATTTTTATATGTGTACATTATAATGATATAACTTTAGTCTTAGAGAAAGGAATTCTACATTTTTAACAATATGGCATGACTTTTTTAATAGCATAAAATTTTATTTAGGAACATCTTATTCTGCAACTGGTCTTAACACTGAAATAATCCTTTTCTTCAAAGGATATTAAATAATTACTTTGAGAAGTCAGACATGTTGATTAGATATGTTCAATGTTTAGCAATTCAGTTGTTTATCAAAACACCTTTCAATGCATAAAGATAGAAATTGGATTTATATATAAATATGTATTCAAATATATAATATATTCCCCTAATATCGATATCACTATATATTTCTCAAATACTATATTTATAGATGTAAGTTATACACAGAAATATATTTATGAATAAACACATAGCTGATATTTATAGATTCTAGTTATTTATTCTTCTCTACATTAAGGTAAAATTTCTTTTGTTGACCATTTTTCATTTGTGCAGTCAAGTTTTTTTTTTATGAGTGTCTATTCTTACTTTCTGATTAATACTTGCATAGCTGTGAACTTTCCTCTTAACACTGCTTCTATTTTGTCCTACAAGTTCTGGTAGCTTATATACTCATTCTCATTTGTTTCCAGAAATCTTTTGATTTCCTCCCTGACTCACTGATTGTTCATTAATTTGCTATTTAATTTCCAAATATTTGTGTTATTTTTGTTTCTGTTTGTGGTCAACTTCTATTTTCAGTGAATCATAGTCTGAAAAGGTAGTTGATATAATTTCTATCCTCTGGTCGTAGCATTCTTCCCTCTGGTCTCCTGCTCAGGAAACTGTGCCCCTGGTCATAACATCTTACCTCTGTGAATCTTTTAACCCATTTCTTAAATGTAATAACATTTTAAAATCTGGATATACTATATTTAACACAGGTGGTCTAAGTATTTTTATTAATATAAGCACAGGTCTTCCAGTGGAATAAAACATAAACTTGTGTAATAAATGTTAATATAAATTTATTTTGTTGTTTGGAGCAATAGTACAGCAAATAGAGCATTTGCTTTGCATGTGATTAACCTGGGTTTTATCCTCAGTATATATTTTGCAATATATGTTTTTCCAATATTTTCCATATTATATACTGATATTTTTACATATCTAATAACATTATTTGACTTAAAGAAACCTGTCACAGGGGCCAGCGAGGTGGCGCTAGAGGTAAGGTCTCTGCCTTGCAAGAGCTAGTCAAAGAAAGATCATGACCACGGTTCAATCCCCTGGTGTCCCATAATGGTCCCCCCAAGCCAGGTGCAATTTCTGAGTGCTGAGCCAGGAGTAACCCCTGAGCATCAAACGGGTGTGGATCAAGAAACAAAACAAAACAAAACAAAACAAAACAAAACAAAAAAAGAAACCTGTCACAGAGGCAGTATGCCCTTCTCACATTGAAAATGCATGCTATCAACAAAGTTCATATCATGGTGGACCCTGATATCATAATGAATATGCTGTTTCCTCATAACCAACTATTTCTACATTCTCTTTCAATATATTTTTGTGGTTTTTGGGTCACACCCGGCAGTGCACAGGGGTTACTCCTGGCTCCATGCTCAGAAATTGCTCCTGGCAGGCACAGGGGACCATATGGGGCACCGGGATTCGAACCAATGACCTTTTGCATGAAAGGCAAACGCCTTACCTCCATGCTATCTCCCGGGCCCCTCAATATTTATATTTATTTCAAGAAATACACTAAGAGAAGCTCATAAAGTGAAGGATCTTAAAGTCTGTCTCCCAGAGAAGATTGTCAAAGAAATTTGGACTTTCTATCATAACTTTTAGAGTAAAAATCTATATTTTAGGGGGAGTATTTTGAGATTATTCTGCTTTTCATCCACTGTGGGCCAGAGAGATAGAATGGACGTAAGGCATTTGGTCCCATATGGTCTCCTGAGCCTGCTGGGAGCGATTTCTGAGCATAGAGCCAGGAGTCCCACTGAGCACTGCCGAGTGTGACCCAAAAACAAAACAAAACAAAAAACACCGTCCACTAATTTTAGTATTCACTTAATTTGATCTGTAGACATTACTACTGGTGTTCTAATTAATTTTTGTTTCCCACTTACCATATACACATTTTACTTGTTATTTTGTAAGGAAGATTTATTTCTTCTTTAGCAGTTATTTATTCAGTTACTTATTTATGTAATTATGGGTTTATGAACATATACGTTATTCTTTGAATAGCATTTATCTTACACTAATGCATGTCGCATTTTTTCCATGGTTTCTGTTTTGTCATTGAGTGATCTTTAACAATGACTTCTGTGAATCTTGGATATGTCCCATTATAGTTTTTGTCATAATCATTATTTTTAATATTGTGATCTGCATTTTGGACAAATTACTTAATTCATAAAAATTGTAATTAAATGCTAAATTTCCATGTTAGATGTCAAGGGGAACAGTGATATTTAAGATATAGTTTCTACCTTCAGGAGTGCTTTAGTCTGATTTCAAAGATAGACTAGTGAAAGTAATGAAAAACAGACAGTATAAAAATGAACCAGCAAGGGCTGTCTAAATTCATAAAAGAGAAAAAATATTTAGTAAAATATGTCAAGAAGGGAGGATAGATAGAAAAATATAATTTAATCAAAGAATGGAGATTGAAGATATAATTATAGAAATTGCTAGAGTAAGTTGTAAGATTTAGTAAGAGTTCAAGAAAATTTAAGAAAAAGCAAACATAAAAAATGTCTTGTTTAGTAAGATAAAATGTACTGTAACTGATTCATGAAAGGATAGACAATAGGACAATCTCTGTGTTTGTTAAATAAATTAAATTCATCATTAAAAATCTATAACAGGACTCTCTTTTGCAGCACATATACTAAAATTGGAATAAGAGAAGATTAGCAAGATCCCTGAACAAGGATGACATGCAAATTTATGAAGTGCTCTATATTAAACAAAGTCTTAAGAAAAGAAAAAACTTCAGGTTCACATGTTCTGACAATAAAGTTCTGTTGAAAATAACACACATTATTTGTAAATAAATATATTATTTAAATTTTACCTTATATTATCATAAACACTAAAATGTATAACATATATGAGGAATAAGATTGTGCTATATGACCAAATTAAAATTATTTAAGGTATGGAAATTTAAGCGTTAGGAGTAACTTAATGTTAATGTAATAAAATATATTATCATATGATAATCCCAGTACATCCATAGGCATCACTTGACAAATTTAAATACTTAATTGTGTTAAAAATATTAACAAAATTAGAAAATGGGTCTTCCTTAATATAAAGAGGACATCTATAAAAAGCATACATTCAACCCTGTTGAAGTAATAAATTCTGTTTTTTAAATCAGGAAGAATATGCTTATCATTATACTGGAGGTTTTGGCCAGTTCAATAGGATTAGCTAATAAAAAAAAAATTTAAATTCACAAATTGGCAAAAAAAAATCATTAAAGCTATCTTTATTTGCAAAGGCATACATGTGCACATAGAAATTTTGAAGGAAACTAAAAATATCTGTTAAAACAAACATTTATTAAATTTAGCAAATCTGTAGGATATAAGGTCAAGAAGTTAACAGTGTATGTTAAGTCACATTTGGAAAATGAAATAAACAATACCAGTAAGTATTATAATTTATAAAATAATATACTTTGAGAATTATAAAACATGCAAACTAAAATTGATAATAATATTTCTGATAAAAATTAAACATCTATATAAAAGAACTCTACCACATTGTAGAATGTAAGGAAATAAAATATTGTAAGCATAATGACTTTTCCAAAAATCACATACTTTGAATTATAGTTTTGTGATTTTGTGAGTGTTTTGTTGTCATAATAAAATGTTTAATTCTAAACTTCATAGAATATAAAAATATATGAGTCTATAATGTTTTTGCCTTTTGTATTGAGTCAAAATATTTTTTGAAAATAAATGGCAGGGGCCCGGGAGATAGCATGGAGGTAAGGCATTTGTATTTCATACAAAAGGTCATTGGTTCGAATCCCGGTGCCCCATATGGTCCCCCGTGCCTGCCAGGAGCAATTTCTGAGCATGAGGCCAGGAGTAACCCCTGTGCACTGCCGGGTGTGACCCAAAAACCACAAAAAAATAAATAAATAAAAAATAAATGGCAGTGTTGGGAAATGCACTCTCTCCTTGATATCAAGATTTACTCTAAAAGCAGCAATAATTATGAAGGTGTTGTTTGATACTGATAGATAAGTAGATCAAAGGAGGCAAATTGATTGTCAAGAAAGAGACAATTAAACCATTGACTGTTTTCAACAAAAAGAAACAAAGCATTATAGTGTGATAAAAGAAACCCTCATCAAAAAAAGAGTTTTGGGTCAATTAATTAACCATATTAAGACACAATGAAAGCTAAGGACTATGCTACACAAAAGTTAATTCATGGTACATCATTAAGTATTCACATCAAAGCATAAAGAATAAAGCTTCTAAAAAAAATAAGTGGCTAAATATAAGGATGGCAACTATTTCTTTAGATACCAAATATCTTTAATAATATTGACGAAAATGCCAACAAATTGGACTTCACCAAAATTAAAAAGTTCTCATGAGTGTACTTTGTTGTAATGGTGTCATGGACAAGGAAACAATTTGTGATATACTTTTATGACAAAAAAAATAAAGTAAAAAATATGTAAAATCTTTACAATATGGTTTATTGACAACTGCCATTACCTTGAGAAAAACAGCTTGAACCAAATCTTTACCAAACGAGGATAAAAGAATGTCCTATAAACCTTTGAAAATGCAATCAAGGTGTCTTTGCATGAGAGAAATGCAAATTTAAGAACTATTTCACTCCTGCTAGAATAGCTAAAAATAAAATCAGTGATTTAAAAAAAAAGGCACATGTTGGTGAGGGTGTTAGAAAACTAGAGCGCTCAAAAGGTGTAGAAGAGAATGGCTGTTTTGAGAAAACTGGTGCTTTCTTGTAGACTTAAATGTGTAGTATTTGCCCAAGCAATATCACACCTAGTTATTTACTGAAGAAAAATGGAAGCATATAGGCACAAAATCTTTGTGTATGATTTTTCATAATAGCTTTGTATATGTGGCCAAAAGCTATATCAACTCTAATGTCCATCAACAAAAGAATGGATGATGAGTTATGTGTACTTTACTAGCATGAATTATACCCTAGTTAAAAATAATTAAAAACTTAACTTTGATATTGTGTATGTTTACACCTGGTGGCACACCGGGGTAACTCTTAGCTCTGTACTCAGAAATCGCTCCTGGCAGGCTCAGGAGACCATATGGGATGCCAGGAATCGAACCCAGGTCTGTCCCAGGTCAGCAGCACACAGACAAATGCTTAACTGGTATGCTATCTCTCCGGCCCCATGTGAATAGATTTTTGAGTACAAATTTATTTAGCTTTAAAATTTATATACTCAAAAAACCTGGGAAGGAATTTAATATTTTTAAACTCAGCATATTTCAAAGCAGTTACTTTCTTTTTTTATTTTTATATTTTTTATTCTTTGGAACACCCCCTTCACCAGTGCAACATTCCCACCACCAATGTCCCAAATCTCCCTCCCAACCCAACCCCACCTGTACTCCAGACAGCTTTTCCAGTTCTCTCAAAACTTCACATGATTAAGATAGTTCTTTGTGTAGTTGTTTCTATAACTGTATTCATCACTCTTTGTGGTGACCTTCATGATGTGAGCTGGAAGTTCCAGCCCTCCTCCCATTGTCTCTGAAGATCAGTGCAAATATAACTTTTATTTTTCTCAGAACCCATAGATGAGTGAGACTTTTCTGCATCTCTCTCTCTCCCTCTGACTTATTTCACTCAGCATGGTAGATTCCATGTACATCCATGTATAGGAAAATTCCATGACTTCATCTCTCGTGACGGCTGCATAATATCCCATTGTGTATATGTACCATAGTTTCTTTTTTTAATTTTTTTTATTTTAACACCTTAATTACATACATAATTGTGTTTGGGTTTCAGTCATGTAAAGAACACCACCCATCACCAGTGCAACCTTCCCATCACCATTGGCCCAAATCTCCCTCCTCCCACCCACCCCCCGCCTGTACTCTGGACAGGCTCTCCATTTCCCTCATATATTCTCATTATTAGGACAGTTCAAAATGTAGTTATTTCTCTAACTAAACTCATCACTATTTGTGGTGAGTTTCATGAGGTGAGCTGGAACTTCCAGCTCTTTTCTCTTTTGTGTCTGAAAATTATTGTTATATCAAGAATGTCTTTCATTTTTCTTAAAACCCATAGATGAGTGATACCATTCTGCGTTTTTCTCTCTCTCTCTCTGATTTATTTCACTCAGCATGAGAGATTCCATGTGCATCCATGTGTAGGAAAATTTCATGACTTCATCTCTTCTGACAGCTGCATAGAATTCCATTGTGTATATGTACCACAGTTTCTTTAGCCATTCATCTGTTGAAGGGCATCTAGATTGTTTCCAGAGTCTTGCTATGGTAAATAGTGCTGCAATGAATATAGGTGTAAGGAAGGGGTTTTGTATTGTATTTTTGTGTTCCTAGGGTATATTCCTAGGAGTGGTATAACTGGATCGTATGGGAGTTCGATTTCCATTTTCTTGAGGAATCTCCATATCGCTTTCCATAAAGGTTGAACTACACGGCATTCCCACCAGCAGTGGATAAGAGTTCCTTTCTCTCCACATCCCTTCCAACACTGTTTGTTCTCGATCTTTGTGATGTGTGCCATTCTCTGTGGTGTGAGGTGGTACCTCATAGTTGTTTTGATTAGCATCTCCCTGATGATTAGTGATGTGGAGCAGTTTTTCATGTGTCTTTTGGCCATTTGTATTTCTTCCTTGTCAAAGTGTCTGTCCATTTCTTCTCCCCATTTTTTGATGGGATTAGATGTTTTTTTCTTGTAAAGCAGATGAACAAAGAAACACAAAGAATGGACAAGACTTAACAGTTCTTAGCAGTCAGCCCTACTGGGCAGGCGTGGATACGGAGAAATTCCCAGCCTGACGTCACAATCAGGGGACCTTGCTTTGCAGAGTACTTGCTATAGCCGGTTTTCAGTCTAATGAGGTATTCCTGGGTGTTTCGCCCTAGGATGGACCTCTGGGAGAGCGAGTCTTTTTGGGGCCGGTTGGCCCACTCCCACGAGGTC
>PVKC010000751.1:0-60007 GCA_004027635.1 Crocidura indochinensis
GTTGAGTTTTTGTGCATCTCATCTTCCAGTACTCCGATTCTCTCTTCAGCTGCTGAAACCCTGGTGTCGAGGGCATCCACTGAGGTTTTCAGTAGAGCTACCGTGTTTTTCAGGCCTGCTATTTCAGTTTGGAGTTTTTTGAGTTCTGTCTTTGTGTTCTGTTCTGATCGATCTATGCTTTCTTGGAGTTTTTTGAGTTTTGTCTTTGTGTTCTGTTCTGATCGACCTATGCTTTCTTGGTGTTTTACAAACATACTCCATATTTCTATTTTAAGTTCCTTATCTGAGAGATTAAACAGAGGGTTGGAATTTTTAAGATCATCCAAAACATCATCCTCATTCTCAGTGCATAATGTTTGCCTACGAGCTTTCCGCATTGTCACACCAGTAGTGTGGTTTTTCCTGCATGTTGTGATGGGGCTTATTGGTTAGAAAGAGTGCGCGGCTGCGACTCTTTCAGCAAAGAATTCAGCAAAGAAAGCAGCAGAGAAAGAGAGCCCCCTCAGTTCACAGTTCCCCCAGTAGGACCCAGTAGGGCAGAGTCTCCCGTAGGAGGAGCAACCAGCTCTCCAATTGGGAATCTCCTTAGCCAGCCGGTTCTTACTCACTGATTAGTCAGCTGGCAGCCCCAGCTTGCAGCGACCTCTGATTCATTTCTCAGGGCTCTGGTCTTTGGGGGGAGCTCCAAGAATTCAGCAAAGAAAGCAGCAGAGAAAGAGAGTCCCCTCAGTTCACAGTTCCCCCAGTAGGACCACATTATAACATTTCGTAGCAGTACACAAAGCAATATAAAGCCATAAGATTTATGTGACTCCTTAAACATGGAAGGCATAATATATTTTATATTTTCATGCACATGCATATCAGTTTAAGTTAACATCAAAAGTTTAAGAGGCTTTTTTTTAAGTGTTAGAGTCAAAAGAGCACAGTAAAAATGGTGTTAGAGTGGTAAATATTATTTTCATAGGCCCACAAAATATGGTGGACATGGAAAGGAAAAGCCTTGATCTAAATATAAGGAGACCCTACCCCTGAAGTTTCCTGGCATAAGACCAACTCTAGGCTCCAGGCAAACTAGTTTATTCAATTCAAGTCATTGTCTGTAGTGCCAATACAGTTTTATTTTTCATGCAGTCTCTATTGTTGGCATCAGGCTTCTGTATTAAAGGTCCTGTAATCTGCACATTCTACATTGAAGTCAGGCTGGTGTGGAGTATCCTCTAGTTTCACATCACAATTAAGGGGCAATACAGAAAGCCCTGTCCAGTAAGCAGGTTATGGTTGTTGTTGAGTCTTCTCAGTGTTAAGGGAAATCTCTTTAGAGTAGGTTGATGTCAGAGCAGCGGTAGGGTCTTCCATGGTAGATGATCGCCTCCAGGTGATGTTATAGACAACCTTGGATGTTTCGTAGATTTCTTCCCTAGATCAGGGGTGATTGGAGAATGCCCCTTCTTCTGATGCCTGTGCTAGGTCTTTATGTCAATGTTCAAGGTATAAAGTCCCATTGCACTACAAGATTTGTGTGTTCCCATCTCTATTACATAAGAACTTATTTGTATGTATAGTATTTTCCCATTTTAATGTGCCTATGCAAACAAATAAAGCCACGTGGCATTATCAGAGTATATGGGGATGTAAGAACACGTCCAACAATACCCATGACTTGGTTCAAACATAAGTATTAAACTGAGGGACTCTTTCACCAAATTCCCTATTGAATAGTTCACAAAGAGAAGAAAAGATAAAAATTAAAGGGGGGAGGGAAATCGTCACTGTATAAGAAAATATTCAGCAAGAGTTATAGCCATCAAAGAAAACACACATAAAATGTTGAAAAGACATACGTGTCCTCTTTATGCCTTTTGGAATAGTTGGGGGGGGTGTGTTAACTCCAGGGCATCACTTTGGTCTGTTACTTAGGACTCTACAGAACTTAAGTTAAAAAGGGTAAATGTGGAGTAATGATGATAGGTTGTGAGAGAGTTAAAGAAAAAATGATCTTTTATAGGGGTGTGTGAAAGGGCAGAGTATAAAATGGACATTCTGCATACATAAAAACATAATTTGATGACAGTGAGTACTATTAATGTATCTTAGGCATGCGTGGGTGCTAGTCCCCACATGGTTTTGAAAATATAGACTGGTAAGAAATTACCAGTGACTGCTTCAAGGAGTGGAGTCCTGCCGAACCCCATGCTGCTAGAAACTCCCGGCTCCCAGGAACGAAAGAGAATCTTCAAGAAGCTGGGAGGACAGAAGTTCAGAGCCCCACCCAAACCCTCCCTAAGGAGCCAAGTGGGGAATGGGGGGAAAGCCTAGGGTACCTTCGAGCTCCTCGCTGACTCGCCCAGACGTGTGGCCCGGGGAAGCCCTGGAGATCTGGAGCAAGGCGGTAGAGGGGTGCTGATTTCTTACTTGATATTGGCATGTGTGTGTTTTCTACTCCTCTTAATTCTGTCTTGGAAATTTCTGTTTCAGAAATTCAACCAGTGGTTTAGGTTCTCTAGCTTGGTGGCACAAGAGTGTTTGTAATGTCATCTGATGATTAGTGGAATCTAAAGGTGTCCATTGTAATTTCTTTCCTTTCATAATGAATCTTTATTATTATTTTGGTTTTATTTTTTTGTTCCTGGTGAATCTAGCTACCTGTCTGTATATATCATTTTTTCTTTAAGAATAAGCTCTTATTTTCATAGTGTTTTGTTACATTGTGGTTCAATTTTATTCAATTTTCTAGTGCTATTTATCTATATATTTCTAGTTAATCAATGTGATTTTACTTTAATGTTAAACAATCAGATACATTTTAATTTAGTTAAAAGAAAAGTGTTTGAACACAGTTTTCCCTTTCAAGTATTTTAACTAATAAACAATGACATGATTATTTCAGCTTTGATTGCTCTTACTTTGCAATGTAATAAAACATTAAAGAGAACTTTGCAGTTATTTTGACATTGTATTTAAATCACAGAAAAAATGTTATTATAGTGATACAATTATTTTATCTCACTGATGTAAAATGTAATAGCAAAAAAGGGAAAATGTAATAACAAAGAAGGCACTTCCAAAGTTTATGGAAATTTTCCAAACATTCATCACTATTTTACATAATTGTACAACATCTTTTTGGAAGGGAGCCATCACATCCAGCATTGCTCAGGGGTCATTCCTGGCTCTATGCTCAGAAATCACTCCTGGCAGGTTCAGGGGACCATCTGGGATGCCAGGATTCGATCTGACATCCATCTGCATGCAAGGCAAACACCCTATCTCCATGCTATCTCTCTGGCCCCAATAATAATACAATATCTTAAAAGTACTTTCAATTTTAGTTTTATTGACAATCAAATTGGTGAAAACAAATCTATGTAATGATTATTCATTTTAATGATCAACTTTTATGAGAAATATTTATGATAAGCATAATTGATAATATATATGAAAATATGTTCTGTGATAGTAGATTTTTATGATTCTTTTGCATTAAATCTACTGCTCATTTATATCCCAGATGAACTTCAATGGGATATCTTTCATATTTCTTTGGAATATCTTATCAAATCTTTCACTTTGATTCACAGTGAAATGATTTTTCCAGTCACCAATGGTTCCTAATGCAAAAAAAAAAAAGGTATGTTACATGGTTGAGAAAACATTTCTCAAGACAAAACTTTACCCAAGACCCTTTACTCTCTAACAAAATATAGTAGCTGCTCATTGCCAATTAGACTTAATAATTAATTTGCCTCAGATATATATGTCAACTTCTTTATTTCTTAAAGTACAAAAGCTACCTTCCAATTATTACCTTATTTTAGAGAAAATGTATATAAATTGAAAATTTTAAAATGCATTTACTAAATGCCATGCAAAGTACATGACATGTTAATATGGCTGAAATGTAAAATAATTTGTACCAATGCGTGCATTTAAGCAATATTTTTAAATACAATGAATTAAGTATTCCTTCAATTGTGTTATTTTTACATTATTTTAATATTTTGAAGTTTTAAAACTGTGTAAACAAGAACACAAATATTAAAGGAATAAAATTTGTCCAAAGTAGTTTCCAGAATTTTTTTTACTGCAGCTTTACAGGGAAAAGTAATTCATGACATATAGGGTTCATGAACTAATTTAAAATTTGGTTATTACTTTATTGATTTCAGAAATTATAATATTGTATTAAATTCCTTATAACTTTCAATGTAGAAAATGTCATGAATGAGAAACAGTCATTTATTTCTCCTATAACAAATTTAATG
This sequence comes from Crocidura indochinensis, assembly GCA_004027635.1. Lineage (NCBI taxonomy): Eukaryota > Metazoa > Chordata > Mammalia > Eulipotyphla > Soricidae > Crocidura > Crocidura indochinensis. The sequence goes on from PVKC010000751.1 coordinate 4,266, forward strand.
AACATAAGTATATATTATATATATATTATATATATATATTATATATATATTATATATATATATATATATATATATATATATATATATATATATTGGTTTTTGGGCCACACCCGGTGACGCTCAGGGGTTACTCCTGGCTAGGTGCTCAGAAGTCGCTCCTGGCTTGGGGGACCATATGGGAAACCGGGGGATCGAACCGCGGTCGGTACTAGGTTAGTGTAGGCAAGACAGGCACCTTACCTCCAGTGCCACCGCCCGGCCTCACATAAGTATATTTTAATTTTTAACGCAATTGAGATAATTTAGTTTGAATGTTTATGATATGCAATTATTACATGTCAAATTGCAAGACTCTTTTTTCTGAACTTATGTCAAGTTCACTATAGTTTATAAAATATATTTGAGATAAAATTGTAAATTACATTTAAAATAAAACTAAAACATAGCTATAAAAGTAATATTAAATAATATAAGAGAATAAAGAATTAATTCAAAGTATCCCAATCTTCTGATTTTAAATATTTTTAAGTAAGACTTGCAGGCATATTTTAAAATATAAGATCCTGTAGAAAATAAGGAAAGAAAGAAAGTGCTATAATTTTAGTTTCTTTAATCAATTTTTCAGTAAATAGTGTTGTTTCTTAGAAAAACAGTTTGGAGCATTTGAGATCTTTGATTTTCTGTAAAGGTCTAAATTGTCATACTTGGAGAAGTATATGGAAATCTATTTTCTTTCTTTCTTTCTCTCTATATTATTATTATTATTTAATCCTAGTAATTAAATTCAAGAGAACTCTCAGCACCTATGCTTTTTTAAATCACTGTGTATTACCTTTGCGCAGGAAACGCCCATGATTGTTTTTTATCCCAACTTCATTTTTGAGGATATCATTATAATTTGCTCGTGGATCAGATTTCATATTATTAAATGTAGCTTGCTTCACAACAGCATCTATGTCACCTTCACTGAGTTCTTTCTCAAGAAACTTGCAGATTTTTTGTACAGCACTTCTAAGATCCTAAAGGAGGTTTGCATATAAAGACATAGTAATTTTATGAAGCATGCATGAGATACATGTTGAAAACTTTATTACATTTTATAAAGCACACTTCACCTATTCTGATTCTAAAGATTAAGAAAAGTTAATTGTATTCCTGTTTTCTATAGAAAGACATGTATTTTAGTTGTCAGCTTTATAAGAGCTTCAAACTAAATTATGTATATAGCATAGTTTTTATTTATTGACCCTTTTTTCTTATTTTGGTTTTTGGGCCACATCCGGTGATATTCAGGGGTTACTCCTGGATATGCACTTAGAAATTGCTCCTGGCAATGTAGAGGATAGAACCCAGGTCCATTCTAGTTCAGCTGTGTGTAAGGCAATATCGTGCCGGCCCCTTGTTGACCTGTTTTTCCCAAAACTTCTAAAGTATATATTTTTTAAAGATAATGTGCAACATGGTGGGATATGTAAATTACACTGCCTATATTTATTGATGTTATAATTTAATAATTAGATAAGTAAAACTCAATTTTATTTATATATTAACAACATTATAGTAGGATAACTAAAATTCTATTTCTTAACTTACTAAGGGGTGATGTTTAGAAAATCCTGTACAATTAGAAAATAACTCAAGTTAAAAATGATTTTAAGGGGCTCGGGAGATAGCATGGAGGTAAGGCGTTTGCCTTTCATGCAAAAGGTCATCAGTTCGAATCCCGGTGCCCCATATGGTCCCCCGTGCCTGCCAGGAGCAATTTCTGAGCATGGAGCCAGGAGTAACCCCTGAGCACTGCCACGTGTGACCCAAAAACCAAAAAAAAAAAATGATTTTAAGCTCAAAAGACTAGAGCTTTTTGCCTTACAGGAAGCTGACTCAAGACAGACTCGGATTCAATCCCTGGAATCTCCTATGGTCCCCCAAGCCAGCGGCTATTTCTGAGCGCAGAACAAGGAGTAACCCCTGAGTGCCACTGATATTGACCCCCCACAACCAAAATGATAAAAAAAGTTTAAAAAATAAAATAAAATAAAATATTTATCTTACCTTCTTCATCTCCTCATATGACATGAACAAAATATTAAACTGATGTCGGTGTTCATACCAGCCTTTGATGTGATCAAACCAAAGGCTTCCATAAACTGTATAGAAAATAATAAATATCAAGTTAAGTTTGTTGAACTTTTCTAGCTGCAACCTCTCCTTTTTCTGAAGAAACATCCATAACCTGACAACTGAGTTTCTTTTCAAATGAATATTGGTGTTAAGCATTGCATAACTTAACTAAAAACTACCTTTATTACCCTACTCCATCGGTATGAGGGCAGTGGAAAACAATCATTTCAAAGAACAAAATATTGGGTTAACACTATACCTTTTATAGAAATAAGCAATATTATTTTTTCCTGCTTCCACCATGAAAACACATCATTCTACCCTTTTATTTAAAACCTGTGATGAAATTTAGTTAGCCATAATAAAATATAACTGAAAATAAGCTTCTAAATGAGTAAAATCTTCAGTTCTACAATCCACAAACTTCATACATAATTATACACTATTATTTTCTCTGTTTTAAAGTTAAAATAACACATTACATATGAGTCCTACAAAGATCCTGATGTAAAAAAGATACAATAATCCTAAAAATAGGTATGTACAAATACATGCACCTTCTTCTGGAGCTAACTAGTTAGAATGACTAGATCACTGAAGTTTCTGTTATGTCCACTCAAAATGCTACTTTAATAGCCCATGACTGGCAACTTTTAGGCATTCACCAAAGTGGTTTTGATGAAAACAAGCAAGCAAACAAACAAACAAAAAAAAAACAAATCACTTGGTTGAAGGAGAAAGTGTCATAACACAATAACATAAAACAATAATAATAACATCTGAATCTCTATAATAAATCCCTATCCCAGCTATCATAAGCTTTCCACCTTCCAAAATATTTACACTGTTTGCAATTAAACTCTGATTAGTAAATAAATTCAGTTACCTTTTCCATCTAGAAAAAAATCAATGAACTCATCCAAATTTTCGTGTGTTTCAATTGCTGCCACCAAATTTGAAAAATGAAAAAATGAGGTGATAACATCCTTAGGATTTCTGTAGATATAGACAATCTGCAGGATAAATAATAGATGACTGTAATATTTCTTGACTGTATTCAGTTTCTTAAACACAAGTAATATCATGATATCAATATATAATAATTTCATTTCATGAAGAAAATAGAAATATTCAAGATTTTGTGCTATTTCAAAAAAACGGTCAAATAGTAAAACACAAATCTTTTCACATGTGCAAGAACATAGGATAAAATTCTAAATGTGAAATTTTTACATGAATTTTATTGACATAAAGTATTTTGTATAGTGTCTATATTTTCCTGCTATGAGTCTTAAATTATATTTAATATACAGTCAAAGTTTCATTGGTAAGTAGTGACAGAAAGTAAAACTGGGGCCCAGGAGATAGTATGGAGGTAAGGCGTTTGCCTTTCATGCAAAAGGTCATCTGTTCGAATTCCGGTGCCCCGTATGGTCCCCTGTGCCTGCCAGGAGCAATTTTTGAGCATGGAGTCAGGAATAAAACCTGAGCACTGTTGGGTGTGACCCAAAAACCAAAGAAAGTAAAACTACTTCAAAGACGTTTGTTTGTTCGTTTGTTTGTTTTTTGGGTTTCACTCGACAGCGCTCAGAAATCACTCCTGTCAGGCACAAGGGACCATATGGGTTTTAGGTATTCGAACCACCTTTGGTCCTGCATTGGCCGCTTGCATGGCAAATGCCCTACCACTATGCTATCTCTCTGGCCCCAAAGATATTTTGTTTGTTTGTTTTGGGGCCACACCTGGTGACTCTAAGAGGTTAGTCCTGGCTGTGCATTCAGAAATTGCTCCTGGCTTGGGGAACCATATGGGATGCCGGGGGTTGAACCCAGGTCTATCTTGGGTCAGCTGCATGCAAGACAAATGCCCTACCATTGTGCCAGCTCTACTTAAAAGATATTTTTGAAGGCCTCAAGAGACAGTACAATTTTTAGAGCTTTTTCCTTGCAAATGGCAGACCTTGGGATTAATTCTAACCTTAACAATGCTCTACACTGCTATCAGGTAATACTAACCCAGTATTAATCCAGCTGTGAACAGATGACATACCCTTATATGACAAATCCTGATGGCATACCTTTGCTGTATAAAGATTTTGTTCCTCAGAAATTAGCAATATAAACATGCATTTCAATGAGGCCAGTCACGTGCTGGCTATCTTCATTGATGAAATCTCTATGGTTCTGTAACCCCTGCCAGAAGTGATCCCTGAATATAAGGACTATTTAGTAGGCCCTGAGCACAGTTATGTGTGCCCATATACAATATAAAAAATTTAAATAATTATTTATTAGTGAAAATACATGAAAATGAGTCTATACTTATTTACAAAGATTAAGGATTTAAAAATTTAAGTATAACTTTTATATTAATACTATTTTCCTAGTCTTTCCTAGTAAATTATACTTTCTATTTGATTTAGTCAAATTGATGGTACTCATAAAAGGAAACTATATGTACAAGAACAACACATAACTAGTAATAGATTGCTATCAGAATATGTATATGAAACACTTCCAATAAGAAATAATGGATTTTACTAAAGCCACAAAAATTGTATTGAATATGCCCATCTGGCATCACCTGAACTGTATGTCACATCTCCCTTGCTTCCTTACAATGCTTTTCCACCCAACTCTCAAATCAAAATCATGTGAAATTTAATGTGTATATACAATAGCTTCACCATTTGCCCCAGTTAATCAAAATTTAAATGATTTTGATCTTGCCTCTAATATTTGCACAACTACCTGCTATGCATATGTATTATTATTGGCCTGCATAAAAAATGAAATAGCATATTATGACACAGAGATGGTGAGACTAATAAATTATGAGGAATAATAATTTGCTGCATTATAAATAAGTTCATATTGCAGATGATTGGTAATATGAAGCTCAAATAACAGTACCCACTAATCTTCAGGAAAAAATAAGTAAAAGAATTCACATGAAAGAGAAGACAGGGATACTACTATAGACAAATCATTGAGTTAATAAAGCTTCAAGCCTCATCAAGGTGAAACTTAAATGGAAAAACAAGCTATGAAAAACATAACATAAAAGAGAATGTTATTAAGAAGACGCTAGAGCTTAAAATTATATGTACCCAATCCTGGACACCTGAAGAGTATTAGCTAAAAGAGACCTAAATAAAAACACACCAAAGCACATCTTAGTCACAATGGTGAAAAACAATTATACGATCCTTAAAACCTCAAGATCAAGAAATGAATGGCATATAAAGGAGCATTCTTAAGATTTTCAGCAAATTGGGGCCGAAGAGATAGCACAGCAATAAGGTGTTTGCTTTGCTAGCAGCAGATCCAGGACGAATGGTGGTTTGAATCCTGGCATCCCATATGGTCCCCAGGCCTGCCAGGAGTGACTTCTGAGCACAGAGCCAGGATTAACCCATGAGCACTACTGAGTGTGACCCAAAAGTCAAAAACCAAAAAAAAAATAAATTTTTTTTGGAAAATTGATCACAAGCTATCCTTCAGGCATAAAATCAGTGCTGGAATATAGTGAAAAAAGTAAAACAGAATGAGTTGAATGTCTTAATAAGGATATTTCACCAACACAGACAGATCTCATTCAGATTTGAAGGAATAATACACAGCTTCACAGATAAACAACAGCTCATAAATTTATTGGCACAAAACCAACTGCAAAAGAAAATATTATTGGGTTACATTAAGGCAATACTAAACCCAGAAACACATCAAAATCTACCAAAATTGGCACAAAATTTTATAACATTATTCTCTTCCAAAGAGGGGAAGTAAAAGGCTTAAAAGAACTGTTAATGGATTTAAAGAAAGACACCAATAGATATGCCTCAGTAGTTGGAGTCTTTAACCCAACTCTTTCACCTCTTAATAAACCAACCAGGCAAAGAATCAAAAAGAATATAATAACTTCTTTGAAGGAAAATATAAAAAGAGGGGTGCTGTAGAGATCGCATGGAGGTAAGGCATTTGCCTTGCATGCAGAAGTTGGTGGTTCGAATCCTGGCATTCCATATGGTCCCCAGGGCCTGCCAGGAGCGATTTCTGAGCATAGTGCCAAGAGTAACCCCTGGAGTACTGCCGGGGTGTCACCCAAAAGCCCAAAATATTTAAAAAAAATAAAAATAAATAAAAAGAGGGGCTTTAAAGATGTAGTTAGGTCTTTTCATCCCCTAAAATTCAAATACATATTCTTTTCCAATGCATATGGGACATTCTCCAAGATAAACTGAAGGCTAGTCACAAACATACCTTTATTAAATCAAGAAAATGAATTTTTTTCTAATATATTCTCAGACCATAAAACACTGAAATAGAAGTGCATTCCAAACAGAACTGTAGAAAAAAAATTAACACTGGAAAATAATAAGCTCACTCCTATGCCATTCTTTTTTTATGTCAGAGAGAAGAAATAAATTCCTGAAAACAAATGAGAATGAGGAAACAAAGTATGAGAATTTGCAGAAAACAGCAAAAGTGTTGTTTAGAAGATGATTCATAGCTTTACAGTTATTTATAATGAAGAAAGATAGGGCTTTCATAAATAACTAATGGCAAAGTTTAAGTCATTAGAACATGACCAAAAAATGAGCTGAAAATAGAGAGTGAATGAAATAAGAAAACAGAGCAGCAATTAATGAACCTGAAAGTTCCAAAAATCAATAAAATCAAGAATTAGTTCTATCAAAACAAAAATAAGAATAAAAATCCATTAGCAAGACTTACAAATAAAAGGAAAGAGAAACTTAAACAGAATCAGGAATTAAAAGGTAGATATTTCCACAGATACTATATAAATACAGATAGTAAAAATATACAAAAGTGAATTAGAAATTAGTTTGAGAATATTTATGCAATAGATCCAGAGAACTTTGAAGAAGTGGATAAATGTTTTGACTCATATGAACTCCCAAAATTAAATTAAGTTATTTTGGAATACCTGCAATAGCCTATCACAACTAAAGAAGTTAAATAGAAATAAAAAGGTTTCCCCAAAATAAAATAATTCCCCCTATAGATTCTCTAGTAAATTCTTTCAAAGCTTTAAAGACCTATTGCCAATCATTTTCGGACTCTTCTAAGAAATAATAAAACATAAACACTTTTATAATATCAAAAAGAGACAGAAATATGAAAGTAAATTGCATTAACATCCACAGATACAAAGATTTTAAGCAAAATATAAATAAAATCCAACAATGCATCAAGAAGGTCATACCATACCAAATATGATTCTCCCAGAGATACGATGATGGTTAAAGGATACAAGTCATTCAATATAATATACATATAAGTTGACATATATAATATGTGCATAAACATATAATAAAAATATAAAATTATTATGAATATACCAATAGCTCTCAGTGATCCTCAAACATTTTTAAACAGGGGACAATTTCATTGTCCCTCAGACTTTAGAGGCCTGGACTACAGTAAAACAAAAACTATGAACACATTCCTATGCACACTGCATATATCTTATTTGAAATAAAGAAACAAAATGGGAACTAGTACAATATGTGACCCATGGGCTGTAGTTTGAGGACCACTGGTAGAGAAATTATTTGACAAGTTCCAGCACACTTCATGACAAAAACTCTCAGAATGGTGAGAATAGGAGTTTTCCTTGTTATGTGAAAGCCATTAAGTAGACACCATGGTAAACATTATACTCAATTGGAAAAAGTAAAATCTATTTCATTAAATTCTGGCACCAAAAAAAGTCACCTGCTCTGACCACTACTATTCAATATAGTGCCTGAAGTACTAGCCATTAATTTAGGCTAAAATATACATCAATGCATTCATATAAGAAGGGAATAAATCAAGCTCTCACTGCAGATGACTTAAATCTATATTTAAAAAATTCTTAAAACTTTTTTAAATAGCTTCTTAAAACAATAGATTTGTATAGTAAAAAAACTAACAGAATAATTAAGGAGCAAAGATTCATAGTTTTCTATATAAATAATGAAAAAGAAGAAAAATTAAAAAGCCACCCCACACTTTTTGTTGTTGATGTTGAGGATCTTTGCATCTGTGTTCATCAGGGATATTGGTCTGTAATTATCTTTTTTTGGTACATCTCTGTCTGGTTTGGAAATCAAGGTGATGTTGACTTCATAAAATCTATTTGGATGTGTTCCCGTTTTTTTGATTTCATGAAAGAGTCTTGCCAGGAAGCTATCCCAAAATTTTTATCAAATAAATAGTTATAATTAGTAAACTCATCATTTAATGCAAGGTAAAAAATTTAATAATAAAATAAAATAAAATATCAAAATGCATAATATAGAAAAATGACTAAGATTAAAATATATATACAAAATTTCTAGGACAAATTGAGAACAAATTATATTTTAAAAATATATCTGTTTTGAAACTTTGCAGTTTATACTTGTATTAAACAAGAATATTCATTATGGAATTACTGTTTTAAAAAAGCATTCTTAATGATCAATGTTCATCAACTTAAAAATTAAAAAAAATTGAAATTACTGAGAAATGTGACATTTGGAATTAAACTGATCTGTGGCTAAAAATTACTCTAGTTAAACAGCCCTACCACAATGCATAAAAAACAGCACTATACTATAAAGGTCACAATGAGAAAACAAAGCAGAATACCACCAACATTGTTGCTGAAGATGGTAATTCTAAATGCCTAACTAATATCAGCAATCTATATAAACTCTCTATGTGAACATTAGAAAAGAAATGTTAAGTCTGTTCAAAGATCACAAAGAAACCATGAAATGGACTCAAATAGGATATGAAAGTGTAAGTGGAAAAGCTTCATACAGAAATAGTAGGGCTGAAAAAACATGGTAGGTAAAATGGAAACCTCACTGAAAACCTTACCAGCAGACTAACAGCTTCTGAGGACAGAATCAGTGAAAATGAAAGATGAGCTGCATAACACTTCCATTTGGCAAAAGAAATGGAAGAGTCTTAAAATAAATGAACAAAACATAGAAATATCTTCAAAATAAGTGACAGATAAGAATGGACATTTGGATAAATTTAAAAGGAACAACAAAAGAATCATTGGTGTCCCAGAGGGCCAGCAAGTAAACTCCTATGAAAAAGCAGCAGTAGTAGTCATCATCACTGAGAAATTCCCCTAGCTGAAGACTTCTTGCACCACATCCTGGACTCCTGGAAGTACCAGCTAAGAGATCCAAATATAACCACCCATAGGTACATTCTAGTAACAATGATAAAAACAAAGGTAGAAATAGAATACAGAATGTAGCAAGATAAGAAAGGGAAACTATATAGAAAGAAACATCTTTAATATTTACATACAATTTATCACAAGCAACTTTAAGGACCCAAAGGCAGTGGTGGGATATAGTGACAAAATTCAATGCAACAAATTCTTCCACAAGAATACCTCTCTCAGATGAACCTCAATGTATATTTAAAGGAGGAATATACAGCTTCATGAATAAAGAATAGTTCAGAAACTTCACAGTCTCAAAAACAATTTTAAACAAAGAGCTGAAGGGTCTATTTTTAAGGCAGGATAGGCCTCAGAAATAGAACAAAGTTCTACAAAAGGATAACACAAAATAACTTGGCAGTAGTCTTTCTCAATGTTACTGTGCTAAATACACCAAGTATTAGACAGATTGTGGCAAAATGATCCCAAAATTGAACATTTTGCTTGCAGCAAGAAAAACATTTGAATAGTTTGGGCAAACATGGACTCAGTCAAAGTTGGAGGACAGGCGCTGAAGAGAGAGCATGCAGGTAAGGCATTTGCCTTGCATGCAGGGGTCGGTGGTTCAAATCCTGGCATCCCACATGTTAACCGGAACCTGCCAGGAGTGATTTCTGAGCATAGAGCCAGGAGTAACCCCTGAGCGCTGCAGGATGTGAACCCCCCCCAAAAAAAAAAGTTGAAGGACGATCATTCAAGCAAAAAATTCCCCTAAGAAACAGTGGTTCAAATAAACAAAAACAAACAGGGGTTCAAGTGCCAAGCAGTGGCACAGTGGCAGGATGTTTTCCTTACACATGGCTGACCTAGAACGGACTGCAGTTCAATCCCCCAGTGTCCCATACGGTTTTCCAAGCCAGGAGCAATTTCTGACAGCAGAGCCAAGAGTAACTTCTGAGCATCATAGAGTCTGCCCCCCCCCCATAAAAAACCAGGGGCTCATATCTTTGATCCCAACCTTATAACTGGCATAGTTTTCTACACCAGCAAGAGGAATTTAACTCTTCCTGGGGGAGGCCCTAATGCCTCCCTGACACCAACTTGCTCCAGAGTAGGTTTATATGACACCCTGCTGCTGAGAAAATAGCAACAACTTGCTCTAAGGGCTGGTTTCCCTACTTTACCACATAATGGTTATATGAAATCAGAAGATGTTCTGTGAAATTCTTGCTTTGACTTAGATTTCACAAAAACCAAGATCTCTAATTACACAAGACTAACTGCATCAAATGAGACTGTGTAGAACTTTTCCTTTGACCATAAAGACCTTGGAGTTACACAATTAACATGGCCAGAGTATGTAGTTGGTCTCAGGACAGTATGCTTCATGGGAAGAGACAACCTGCTTCTTTTAGGGCCATAGTTTCCTTTTAATTTCCCAACTTTCACTGCACCTATAAAAAAATAAACTGCCACACTCGCCCCCCCCCTTTTTTTTAATTTTAATCATATATTCACCTGACCCTTCACAGAATCTTGAAACTTGAATAACTTTGTTTTACCTCATATTTCTAAGTTTTTCTACAAATTGAGAGAAGAAAAAATATTTGGGGGTCCATGGGCCAAGAGGTCTTAGGTACACTGTGTGGAAAAAAATGGTCAGAACTAAATACACAAGTCAAAGAATGACAATAAAATCAAGAAACCCAAACCATAACAAGCTAAATACAAAATGAGCTGTTGCACTAGTAACCAGGGGCCTAAGTGTTGAGGTATGAAATGCATGCTGGGAACTTTGGTGGAGTCCCTTTCTCTCTTCATCCATAGCTACTCTGGTTCTTCTTGCTCTTTGTTATGTGTGCCAATTTCTGTGATGCCAAAGTAATTGGCATCACAGAAATTGTGTATGTTAAACTATCCTTGCATCACTGGAATAAATTATTGTGTACATAGTGTATAAATTTATCCATGAGTTGTTATATTGCATTTACTAGTATTTTCTTAAGGATCTTGGCATTTGTTTTCATCAGGGATATTGGCACTTAATTCTTTTGTTGTTGTTGTTGTTGTTGTTATTGTCTCTCTAGGATGATAGTTTAAAGAAAGTATTACAAAGGTGAAGGGAGGTCAACAACAGTGGTGGGAATAGCCCTAATTCACTGCCACTATGCTTCTTAAATGCAACTATGAAAAACTTGTAATTCACAATGGTATCTATAAAATATCAAACCAAAACTGATATAGCCATACTAATAAAAAGTGACAGAGACTTTAGGTTTAAAAATGTTATGAGTCAAAATGGGCATTACTTTATAATTAATGGTTGTCTACACATGGAAATGCTCATGTTCCAATATGTATCTAATAAGGAACTAGCAATTTACATAAAATAATGGCTAATAGTTTTAAAGAAATACATTAATAGCAGTACAATAAGAATGGGAGATCTCAACACCACTCTGTCACCTTATGTTAGATCAACCAAACTTACATATACTAAACAGGGTTATATACTAAAATAGGGTTATTTATCTCAGAAATCAAGATACATATTTTTTTCTAATGTACTAGAACATTCTCAAGAAGAGACCACATGCTGAATCATAAAACATACCTTCATAATATCAAGAGAATAGAAATTGTATCACCTATCTTCTCTAATCATGATGCACTGGAAATAGAAGTAAATTACAAACAGATACAAATAAAATACTTCAATACCTGAAATTAAATAGCTCACTATTGAATAAGTGGGTCAAGACCAAATCAAAGAGGAAATAAAAAGTTTCATGAAAACAAATAAGAATGAAAACATAACTTAACAGAATGTGGAACTAACAAAACAGTATTAAGAGGAAAAGATATTTTGCAAGCATTCATCAAAAAGGAAGGACCATCACAAATAAATTAATGATACAGCTTTAAAAATGAAATGGGGCTTACAAAGGATTAAAATATAAAAAGGAGTTAAGAAATCATAAAACTTAGAGGAGAAATTAATGAACTGAATATTCAAAAGATCAATGGAACAACATTAATTATTTGAAAAATAAACAAGATCAATAAACCATTAACAAGATTCACAAATAAAGAAAAAGAGAAACTTAAAAAATTGAACCAGTAGGAGCTGGTAGGATGGAATGCTCTCTGGGAATTTTGGTGGAGGGAGTCAACATTGGTGGTTGGATTGGCTCTGATTCATTGTATGTCTTGTATGTCTGAAGCAAAACTCTGAAGGACTTTGTAAATCACAATGTTCACTATAATATTAAATTTAAAAAATGAGAAATGAAGATAGGAATGTTACTACATATGCTACAGAAATCAAGCGAGCAAAGATTTCTTTAAGAAACTTTATAGCACAAAACCTGGAAGAAATGTATAAATTCTTAGACTCCTACAACCTCCCAAGCCTGAACCAGCATTATCTAGAAAACCTAAGCAGATTTGTTATGGTCCATGAAATAAAAATGGTAATCAGAAGATTTCCCAAAAATAAAAGATCAAGCCTATATGGATTCACTAGGCATACTTTCCAACTTTTAGAGGATCTATTGTGAAGGCTCTTCCAGGAAATTGAAGAAACAGAAACACTCTCAAATACTTTCTTTAAACTATCATCATAGAGAGACAACAACAACAACAACAACAACAATAAAAGAATTAAGTGCCAATATCCCTGATGAAAACAAATGCAAAGATCCTTAAGAAAATACTAGTAAATGCAATACAACAACTCATGGATAAATTTATACACTATGTACACAATAATTTATTCCAGTGACGCAAGGATAGTTTAACATACACAAGCCAGTCAAAAAGTACAAGTCAATCAAAATAATATACTATATAAATAAAAGAAAAATAAAAACCATATGATCACAGCACAGGAAAAGGTACATGAAAAAAAAGCCCCACCTCTATAGTCATTGAGCAGACGCAAATTGAAACAACAATGAGGCATTATCTCACATCACAGAAATTGGCACACATAACAAAGAGCAAGAAGAACCAGAGTAGTGTTTTTTCCAGCATAAAACAGGGCCAAAATATATGAAGAGAAATTTTATATACTGGACTTCAAAACAACATAGTAAAAGCAGTTTTGAAATATGGGTTCTACTTAATCTCTACAATTATAAGATAAAATATCTGTCCCTCTAAAATGCTTCTAAAATAAAAAAACACAAAAGAATATTAAAGAATAGCTATAGAAAATGAATAGAAAATATAAACATTAATTAAAAGTTTTAGAAATGTACAAGTATATAAAAATTACATTCAAGTTTATTAAAACTTAATGATATGCAAATTATTAATAATTCCAATAATTGGAAAGCATATGAAAAGAAAAATAAGCTTATATGTATTTGATGTATAATAAATTGTTAGATCATGGAAGCAAGTAGATAATACCCAAGAGCCCATTACTAAATCTTTGGAAACTTTGAAAAGTATATTTTTAGCGAAACATTTCACCAGGAACAAATATAAAATATTACTGTTACTTTCTTCACTATGCTATCCACCACAATTCCTTAAATATATTATCAGTATATCATATAATGCTACTAAAACATTTAAAAGAATATTTTATTGGCTAAACTAAAAGAAACTTTGTTATGAAACTTGTGATTACAAAGCAAAATGGAGTGTGTGGTGAGAACTGTTTGTGATGAGAATATATATTTGCTTAAAATTCATATATATCTTATTTAAATACATTTGGGGTCTTCCAAGTGATGAGAAGGAGGAAAAGGGCCCATTCAAGGAAATATCGACCCACAGGTTACCAGTTTAATGAAGAACCTGAGTATATAGAGTTGTTTCATGCTCAGGGACTTCTAAGACTGCTACTTCCTGGAGAAGTGTGAAACAAGATACCCTTACTATGTTTCTAGTTTGTAATATATACAAGGGAATTATAGACATTGGAATAATCACTTTAAAGAGCTTTGGATGAGTCAAAATACGTAAAAGATAGTGGCAGATATTTTTGTTTGTACCCAGAGAAATTTCTATGACATACTTTTGCTTTTTTATTCTTGAGACCATTGGGTACTAAATAATATGGTAGATGGGAAGCGAATAGGCGAGGTGATGGTCTTTGGTGATAGTCCATATGACGAATGTTGTACTCTAGGAAGGGGGCTCGGTCTATTGTTTCCATCTTTTGGGTTTGTGTACGGGCATCCTCATAATAAATCAAGCTCAATATCTGCTGAGTCCAGATAGTGCCTGCAAAAACAAGTAACCTTTTCTCAAATCTCATATATATCTTTTTAAATTTTATTTTGCTGAACCATTCTAATCTACAGAGTCCTTCATGATTGAATACAGTGAATCAGGGCCATTTGTCGGCCTCCCTCCACCAATATTCCCAGAGTGTATCCTTTACCACACCTTTGCCCCCTGGCCTGCCAATATAACAGGCCCATTTAAGTGTAGATGGCTAATTTTTCTGTCTCTTGTGAGTTCATTTTTAATATTTATTTACTTACTTTTGATGAAGCAATAAAGTTTTTATTCAAATTTATTTAGAAAGATTCAAGGTGAGAGATATAATTACATGTTCTAGAGAGAACAGAGACTTCTTTAGAGTAGAAACAGCAAGCAAAAAAACAGACAACCAAGATATTTGTTCAAGGGAGAACACTGGTTCAAGAGCAAGCCTCTGAGTTAACTTTTAATGATAAGTGTCAATATGAAATTACACATACTTAGGCACTTTAAGCTTTTTTTTTATCGCATGCATTTTGAGACCTATAAATGTCTGTAAGCTTGCTAGTAACTTACATTAAAATTGACAATAATAAAATAAAATTTTATTTTCTCTTTGGAGACTCATCGTTCTCTAATTCCTTTACTGATATTAATTCTTCTACTGTTTAATTTCCTATATTTATGTTAACTTCCCTTTTTCTACAGTTCTATGGGGCTTTACTCTTTTTACATTTCTTTAGGAATCCACATTTTCTGATTTTTTTCTTAATTGGAAATATAGGCAAATTAAGAGTTCAAGTCCAAATTCATATTTAATATTTTAATCCCTACCTGGTTAACAAAAACAATACAGAAAATACATTCTTAAAATTCATGGGTATAGTTCATAATTATTACCAGGGCAGAAGGGGCTTCTAATACATGGTCTCAAACCCAACACTTACCAGATTTGGGGTATGTAATTATGAACACATCATCATCTCTAATTTCAAAATCCTCAAGCTCTTCTAATCTTTCAGCATCAACCATAGAACGTATAAGGTTGTATCCTTTAAATTTCAGTAAATATGTATCAGTATCCATAATTATACACCTATAAGTAAAAAGAAAGTTCTTTTCATATATTTAGAACTTCTTGAACTTACTGAGTGTTTTCAATGAAAACTACATTTATGCTTGGTATTTATTGCCATATATTATTTACAAAAATAATGTAGAGGTATTATTAATACTATGTTAACAAAGGGGAACCTAAAATAAT
This sequence comes from Crocidura indochinensis, assembly GCA_004027635.1. Lineage (NCBI taxonomy): Eukaryota > Metazoa > Chordata > Mammalia > Eulipotyphla > Soricidae > Crocidura > Crocidura indochinensis. The sequence goes on from PVKC010000751.1 coordinate 20,051, forward strand.
TGGAAACTAAAAACAACTTTTTTGGGTGGGAACACACCCAATGATGCTCATGAATTACTCCTGGCTATGTGCTCAAAAATTGCTCCTGGCTTGGGGGACCATATGTGACACCAGGGGATAGAACCGCGGTCCATTGTGGGACAGTAACATGCAAAGCAAATGCCCTACTGCTGTGCCACCACTCTGGCCCCTAAAACAACTTCTATAACACCAGAAGTGTGTTAAGGGAGATAATATCATAAATCAAATGAAACATTAAGATGGCCGGGGGGTTCAGAAATTGATCCCAGTTCTTTTGTTAGCAGATGGCAAGTTTTGCTTCAATTTGATTGATGCCCTTAATTTTAAGTAGCTAGATCATATGTTTCTGACTAGTTTACAGATTTTACTCTTATACTATTTTGCAATAAAATATGTATGAAATAATTTGAGATGTCTTTTTCTTCCCTTTCAGTTTTCTTTATTTCCTTCATGCTTCCATTTTTTCTTTTTTCCTCCTCCTTTGTCCTTTTCTTCTTCCAGCTCTTTTGTTTCCTTTTTCCTTCCCTTCTATGCTTTTTCTCTCTCCCTTCTTTCTTTTCTGTTCTCTATTTTTCTCCCTTTCCTTTCTATTTTTTCTCTTTTTTATTATTTTTCTTTCCTTTTCTCTTTATTTTAAAAATAAACTTGTTCTCAGAAAGGCACTTCTTAAGTTTTTAAATGTGATTCAACAAATTATAGGGCAAAATCTGCCTGAGATATAATTTGCTAAAATTTCTAAATGCTAACCTCATATGTATGGTTCCATGACAGTGTATAGTAACTATCATATTTTATTCAATTTTTTTTGTTCAGAATTCTATAATTAAAATGAGAAAACAAAGTATCCATCCTGGATAAGCCGCATGAAAGGCAAATGCCCTACAGCTGCACTATCAATTTGACCCAGTAATTCAAATTTTAGAAACAAACGTATTGAATCTGCCTGAGAATTTTGCTTTTGATTATAAAACAAATAAGTCTCAAATTAAGAGTAATAATAGGTTATAGCATTTAATATTACAGTAAATCATTTAAAATATTAAACATTTAAGTCACATAAAACACTCACTTGATAACAAAGTTTTGGGTTTTGTTTGTTTGCTTGTTTTGGTTTTTGGGTCACACCCAGTGCTGCTGCTATAACCAGTTACTGCTGGCTCTGAACTCAGAAATTACTCCTGGCAGGCATGGGGTACTATACAGGGAAGCCGGATTCGAACCACCATCCATCCTGGATCGGCTGCTTACAAGGCAAACACCCTACCTCTGTGCAATCTCTCCAGCCACATGCAAACTAGATTTTTGTTTTGTTTTGTTTTTTGGTTTTTGGGCCACATCTGGTTGTGCTCAGGGGTTACTCCTGGCTATCTGCTCAGAAATAACTCCTTGCAGGCATGGGTGACCATATAGGATGCTGGCTTTGAACCACCATTGGTCCTACGTTGGCCGTTCCCTAGGCAAGGGCCCCACTGCTGTGCTATCTCTCCAGCCCCGCAAAGTAAAGTTTTATTCGAGAGTTTATGACAACACATTTTTTAGTAAGGATTCACTTTTCTAAATAATAAACACGTATAGAATAAAATATTATGGCTAATATGATCCAGAATTTAATATGATCCACCATTTAATAATCCTACCACACCCAAAATGTTCATGCTACTCAAATAAATTTATTGATTTTAATAAATACTTTACCTCAGATTCTCGAGTAGATTTTTTAGAATTTTACTTGAACTTTATTGAAAGGATCTACTTAAGAACCAAACAACAGTAAAAAGTTTCTCACTAGCAGTTAAATTGAAGTTATAATCTAGTTAGAACTATGGAGAGAATGAATTTCTGATAAATCATCAAAAATAGTGAGCAGAAGTAGATAGGGAGCAATTCTGGCAATGAAATGATTGATCTTTTAGAAAAACTTGGAGAACTAGGGTTTTAGAAAAATATGAGATAAAATTCATAATATGGTCTTATGAAAATGCCTGGAAGTGCACATGTAGTTGCACTGAAGGCAAAGATAGACTTACTTATGGTGACATACCATCTGATACCTCACACTCCCCAAACCACCAATTCTAGACACTGGATGCTTAAAGGAAAGACAAGCAACTCACACTATCTGAACATAGCTGAAGAGTACCTTTGTGTAATGTGTATAGCTGTCCTGTTTAGTCTCACATGAGAGTTATAAAGCTGAAACATTTTATATTTTTCCTACATAAAATCTTTATTTAAACACCATGATTGCAAGCATGATTGTAGTGGGGTTTTAGTCATGCACACAACACCCCCTTCACTAGTGCAACATTATCACCACCAATGCTTTCCCTTACCTCCTTCCCAACCCCTTTAAAAACAAAAAAAAAAGGATATAGTGGAAATAGATCTATGCAGAATCTTAATAGTGATCTTTCATGCAGTCTGATGACCAAAGGTAAAAATTTCTTTTGAGTATGAGGTCAATGTGATAACCACTCCACTACTAAAATGCAGTAGGAAACTTGCCACAAAGGACAGTACAGTTAGAGTAGAGAAGGGACCACTATTAAAATAATAGATGGAAAGGATCATATGAACTGGATTCTGAAATGAGACAAAGAGATGTGTTTGATATCCTTACAGTAATAATATTTCAAACATCAATATTTAGAAGGTAAAAATGGAAGACTGCAAAAAAGAATGAGCAAGAGAAGGATGGTGCCATAAAGGCAGGCAAGAGGAAGGGCAGGCAAAGGCTAAGAGGCAAATCGGAAACATTGGTGTTGAGAAATGTTCATGGTGAAGGGATGGCTGTTAGACATTGTCTGACTGAAACTAAATTGGGAACAACTTTGTAATTGATTCAATTAAAATTTATTTTAGAAAAAGATAACAAATTCTATTTTAAAATAATGGATATTTTGTATTATTTCTTGCTGCTTTTTGGGGAAAGAGGGCTCTCAGTGGTACTGAGGGAGCCTGAAGTCACTAACCAGTAATTTTCAGCCAATTCAGAGGTGACAATGTGATGTGTGGGGAACTCTGTGGTGCTAGATTCAATCATCAAGCTAGGCATCTACTCTAACCAGTTTGCTACCTGCCAGCCCACTATTTATACATTTTCTGAGTTTGCGGAAAAAATAAGCAAGAAACACAGAATATTGAAGAAAAAGAAGTCATGCTGTATGCTGAGAGAATGACTTTAATGGCAGAATATATCTACCCTCTGTTACTCACAGTTTGAAGCTCTGTTGAAGCAAAATCCACTTCTGAAATAATATTTAATATGTTGGAAATGGACATATGCAGAGATATATAAACTCTATTCAGACTTTTCTTGGCCAATGAGAAATGTTTGATGCAGTCAGCAGGTATCTCAATTTGGATGAACACATTGAGCAAAATTTTGTTGACATTTGGAAAAGTTTATCAGCTATGAAATCAAAAGCAATGGAATAAAAACTTGCAGTTAGACCAAGAACTTCAAGTAATTATTGGTCATGTTACTCAACTTTGGCAACTATACATGAAATAAAACTGCATTTGATAATTATAGGAACAACTTCCTTTGTCTTGAAGGTTGGTTACAAACAAATCTTAGACGAATCTGGGTATTGCTTATTCATTAAATTATGCATCATCCAATGAGAAATGATTGATGATTCTAAAACCTTTGTATGCTATATCTTCTAGTATGTACATTTATTTTCCAAGGAAACAGAGCACTGTAATATTGAAGTGACATCTTTCTGATATCTTAAATTTAAAGCAACATTACCAAATTTAGCCAATTTGGTTTTGTTTTCTTATCTATTTTTTGCTTTGTTTGGGGAATATACTTGGCAGTCAGGATTCAAGGCATTCAGCTTTCTCTAGAGCACTCAGAGATCACTGCTTGTCAGTCACAGATGACCTAATGTGGTAACAGGTTCCGAACTGGTTTGAGTGTGCAATTTAGAAATGGTACTGTTTATTTGGCCTTCAGTCAATTTGGAAGAGTGTATAATTGGCATTTTTCTCAGACCTGTTCTAAAATGTCCCTTGGGATTTAAATTCTTTTTTCTCTCATGTGCAACCCACATAAGCTGCTCTTTGAGACTTGTTCTCAGGTTTTCATTTAGCACATAATTTTACTCCAGGGTAATTTTTTTATCCTTTAAATTCACACATTTTCAATGGTATTAAAAGAAATTAGTCTGAGATTCATTTAAGCTTAAAATGTACAACCTATATCTTGTTTCAATTAGTATTTATATATAAGAAAACAACCCTTTATTTGGTAAGTTATGCACAAAAAATTGATATATCCTTGGGGTGGTTACTTAATCCAGAATTTCTTATTGTAATGTAAATTATCATGGAAACATGAAAATAAGAGAACAAATTTGCATATAAATAATTCCCAATTTTCTCTACCTTAACAGCCTCTAATAACAGCATTTAAAACATTTATACTTGTTTCCTGAAATAACATTACTTTTTTATTTCTACACCAAACAATATGTGCTTTTACTCCTGTTACTCAATTTTTTGTTTTCATAATTCTGCAAGGCTTAGAAAATAGCAATTTTATAAATGTCAAAATGGTATTATGTGCTTCTTATAGATTTGGATCTGATTTAAGGTATTTAAGCCATTTGAGCTAGCTTTTGTGTAAGATGTGAGGTATGGATCGACTTCAATTTCTTTCAGGTGGTTGTCCAGTGTTCCAACACCATTTGTCGAATAGATTGTCTTTGTCCATTTCAAGTTTTTTGGCTCTTTTGTAAAATATTAGTTGACAGTATATTTTTGGGGTTTATCTCTAGACATTGTATTCTAATCCACTGATCTGAAACTTTGTCTTTATTCCAGTTCCATGCTGTTTTGATCACATGTGTTTTATAGTAAAGCTTTGGGTTGCGTAAAGAGATGCCACCCAACTGCTTGTTTTTTAGTATTGTCTTTGGTTAATCTGAGTCTTTTGTGTCTTCACATGATTTTTATAATTGATTGTTTTAAGTCCTTTAAAAATGATGCCTGAATTTGGATAGGGATTGCATTGAATCTATATAGAAGTTCATGTAAGAGTCGTATTTCTTAGTTTTGTTGTGATCTCTCCCCTTTCATTTGTGATTTTATTTTTGGGGGGTGTTTTCTTTTTTTATATTTTATTTAAACACCTTGATTACATACATGATTGTGTTTGGGTTTCAGTCATGTAAAGAACACCACCCATCACCAGTGCAACATTCCCATCACCAATGTTCCAAATCTCCCTCCTTACCACCCAACCCCCACCTGAACTCTAAACTGGCTTTCTATTTCCCTCATACATTCTCATTATTAGGATAGTTCAAAATGTACTTATTTCTCTAACTAAACTCAATCCTGTTTGTGGTGAGTTTCATGAGGTGAGCTGTAACTTCTGGGCTTCTCTCTTTTGTGTCTAAAAATTATTATTGCAAGAATGTCTTTCATTTTTTCTTAAAACCCATAGATGAGTGAGACCATTCTGCATTTCTCTCTCTCTCTCTTTCTCTCTCTGACTTATTTCACTCAGCATGTTAGATTCCATGTACATCCATGTATAGGAAAATTTCATGACTTCATCTCTCCTGACAGCTGCATTATACTCCATTGTGTATATGTACCACAGTTTCTTTAGTCATTCATCAGTTGAAGGGTATCTTGGCTGTTTCCACAGTCTTCCTATGGTAAATAGTGCTGCAATGAATATAGGTGTGAGGAAGGGTTTTTTGTACTGCATTTATGGGTGTTTTCAATATTTTTGGTGACTCTTGCCAATGGTTGTCTATCGTGTTTATTCTTTAGAAAAACCAACTCCTGGTCTCATTGATATTTTTGTATTTTTGTTTGTTTGCTTCTGTGTTGTTTATTTCTGCTCTGATTTTTATTATTTCTTGTGTTCTGGCTGTTTTGGGGGTTTCTTTGCTGCTGTTGTTCCAGCTCCATAAGGTGTCCCTTTAAACTATTGATTTTGTCATTTTCCTCTTTCATGACAGAGGCCTTTATTTCTATGAGTTTCTCCCAAGTATTGCTTTAGGCAGTGCACCACAGAGTTTTGACAATTTGACTCTTCATTGTCCTTTTTTCTCAAGAAATCTTTTTCTGGGGCCGGGCAGTGGTGCTGGAGGCAAGGTGTCTGCGCTAACCTAGGACGGACCGCGGTTCGATCCCCCGGTTCCCCATATGGTCCCCCGTGCCTGCCAGGAGTGACTTCTGAGCGAATAGCCAGGAGTAACCCCTGAGTGTCACCGGGTGTGGCTCAAAAACCAAAAAAAAAAAGAAAAATAGAAATCTTTTTCTTCCTTGAGTTCCTCTTTGATCCAGTAGTTGTGCAGCATGTTGTTTAATCTCTGGGTGTTGCATTTTCTTCATAGATTTTTTTTTCTTGATCTTGATCAAGTCAATCTTGATCTCTGTTGCATAGCGATCTGATAGGATGCTTCTAATATTCTTTATGTCTGTGACTATGAAAATTAGATTTATATCCTAAGGCATGGTCTATTAAGGATAAGGTTTCCTGTGCACTTGAGAAGAATGTGTATTCTGATTTCTGGGGGTGGAGAGCCTTATACAAGTCCATTAGTTCTAGTTCTTCTAATTTCTTATTTAGAATTCTTAAGTCTTCTAGTTTTCTGTTTGGTAGATCTGTCCAGTAGTGTTAGTGAGGTATTAAAATCTCCTACTCCTATCACATTTCCTTCCATATGTTTGTCCAGATTTGCAAGCAAATGCCTTTCATATTTTTCTGGCTCTGCATTTGGTGCATAAATATTGACCAGAGTTAGTACTTCTTTATCTTTTGTTTCCCTGATCAATAAGGGTTGACCCACTTCGTTTTTTAGCACGTTCTTGAAGTTAAATGTAATTTGGTCTGATATAAGAATGGCTATCCCAATTTTTTTTATTTCCATTGGATTGTATAATTGAATCCCATTCTTTTATTCTAAGTTATTCTGTGATTTTTCAGTGTTTGTTGCAGGCAGAAAAAAATCCCATTTTGTTTACTGATCCAACCTTCTACTCTATGTCTTTAAATAGGGGAGTTTAGGCCATTGACATTTAAGGAGATTATTGACAGAGAGAATTGTAGTGCAATTCTATTGAGTAGGGTGGTTGTTGTTACAATTGGGTGTTTGTATTGTGCAATTCATCTCTAAGTAGTTCATTTAGTTTTGGCCTGGGTAGCACAAATAGTGTGCTTTCTTTTATGTCTGAAAATGTTTTTAGGCCTCACTCTCATATGAATGAGAGTTTTGTCTGGTACTGGACTCTAGGTTGGAAGGTTCTTTCATTCAGTCATTTAAATATATCATTCCACTATCTTCTTGCTTGAATTGTTGCAAATGGGAAATCTCTTTGATTCTTGTGCTTCTTCCCTTGTACGTGAGGGTTTTTTCTCCTGTATTGCTTTAAAGTATCCATTTTTTACTTTTTTGGGGGCCATTTGTTATTGCTATATGTATTGGTGTTGGTATATTAGGGTCTATTTTTATTAGGGTCTCTTTTGCCTCTTGGATTTTCACCAGAGCCTCTTTTCAGATGGTGGGAAAGTTTCCTGCCATTATTTCTCTCACTTGTTCTACCCCTTTCCCTATTTCCACTCCCTCTGGTATTACTATAATCTGTAGAATATTTCTTTTGATTTTGTTCATTAAATGCCTAACATTTTCTTCCAATGCTTTACCTCTTATTTCCTTATTGGCTCCTTTGATATTTTTTGTTTGTAGTTTTTCTTCAAATTCGTCTATGTGATTTCTAACTGTGTAATTCTGCTATTATGGATTGTTGAGATGTTTTTTTTTTATTTCCTTTAATTCCATTTGTATGGCTTCTCTCATCTTCTGTAAAAGTTCTTCTTTGAGTTGGTTGATTTGTTCATCTATGGATCTCCTGAATTTGTTGGCTAGTGATTCTTTGATTTTATTGCCATGTCTTTCATTGTCACTTTTAAGTCCTTATCTACGGGGCTCATTCATTTTGGTGGACTTGAAAACTTTCTAGTATTTTTCTCTATATCCCCAGTGTCTCCCTTCATTTACCCATATTTGTTTGCATTTGGTGACTTAGAGTATTCTGAATTTGGTCTCAGCCCTCCTTTGTCACCTATGCTGTGGGACTGGGTTCCATCTCTGGAGTGCCGCCATAAGTGGGGATGATGAAAGTGGTCACCAATGTTTGACCCCACTGTTCTGTCTTTTCCTTTCTAATACCTGAGAGAAGCAGGATTGTCCTCCAAAAGCAGTCCCTAACCACCCACAATGATGGCCTCCATGCTGGTAACCCACCATCAAGTCTCCTCCTTATACCTGTGACAGGGTTCAGGTTTGCTCTCCAAGTTGCAGTTCCCAAGTACCCAAAATGGCAGCCTTTGCACGAGCAACCCACCATCAAGTCTTCTCCTTATGACTGTGACAGGGTTCAGGTTTGCTCTCCAAGCCGCAGTTCCGAAACACCCACAATGGTGGCCTCCACACCTGTAACCCACCTTCAATTATTCTCCCTATACTTGCTAGAGGGTGCAGGATCACTCTTGAAGCCACAGTCCCCAAGCACCCACCTTTATTCAATTTTTTCTTATAAGCTCAGACCCATCCTAAGGGTCAGACCTCTAACAACAACTTAAGAATAGACCACTAATATTTGTATTTATGTAGGAATGAGTTTATAAATGGTGAACTCCCTTCTATGTGCCAAACCTAAATTGTAAACAATCCATGCCTAAAGTGTATATAGTCCCTCCTATATTCTACCCTTCCTCCCCTACTTCAGAAATCCTATCCTTTCACCCCTCAATCATTATCCGCTATCCCTCCTTATTTAACTCTCTTTTATCTTAGTTCTTAACTCATTAGATACCAAGACCAAGCTCCTGCCCCAATAAAGCATCACCCAATAAGTCATTCCCAAAGCGAAAGGACACCTTTTCAGCCCAACATCTCGTGCCTAGCAAGAAACTACAACCAATATTTCTGCTGACTCATGCTGTGTGGCCCTCTTTTTCATCCCCACCTCTAATATGGACTATGCTTATGCAATGATTCATAATGGATTCAGCCTCAGAAGGACCACAGCACTAGGACTCTATCTGATACCTTTCTGCAATGAATCATGAATCAAGTTCAACAAAGCTAGGGTGTGTGATGAAAATGTTCCCTGGATTTCACCCCCACAAGAATATATCAAAAGACAATGGGAAGCCTAAATTTATTTTATATATTTAATATCTCTATAATAATACATCTGAGTCTGTTAACTCCCAAATATAAGGTAGCCTCTTTCATCAATTAATTTTCTTCACTTACTTTTTGTAAATTTGTTTTTATATATTACCTCTCTCTCTATTTTATTTTCTTTTTAACTTTACCAGTTTGGTTCTGCTTGGTAGGTTTCTACAAGAAAAAATCTTGTGTGGGAGCCGGCTCGGGCCGGCCTCCAGCAGAGAGACCTCCGTACGTGCCGGAGGCCCCTTGGCCCGGCCTAGGGTGGGGGCGCTCTCGGGCCTGGGTCCCCCATCCCCCTCTTCCTCTTTCCCCCCGGATCCCCACGTGGGCTCCTGGGGGGACCTTATGGGGCACCCTGGGTTTTCCCCACTTCCAGGCCGGCTCCAGAGATCGGCTTCTGTGGTGGAGTTTGATCGGAGGGTGACAGATAGCTGCTCAGCTGTACTCAGGATCTCTCTGTCAATGTTATACCAGTCTGCATGTTGCAAACCGCTCGGGGGCTATCGCCCCCGCGCGATCCTATGCTCCTCCCAACTATCAGTACCCCAGATTTACCCTTCTTAACTTCAGTAACACATAGTTGCTATCTCAGACCAAAGACATACAGTGGATCTAACACTCCCAGATCTATTTTGAAGGACATAAATTAAACACATATCGAACACATATATCTTCTGAATATTTTATGTGTACTTTCTTTAACAGCTATAACTCTCTCTATATATTCTTCTGCCATGGTGTTTCTTTACACTTTTCATCTTTTTTTTTCTTTGTAAGCTGTTCAGTAAGGATATTGATGGAAATGTCCCTCAGTTTAATGCCTATGATTGAACTATGTCATGGAGATTGCTGGTCTTGTTCCTATTGCCTCCGGATGCCCCAATAACGGTAAATGGCATTGATCCTTGTTTGCATAGACACATTAAAATGGGAAAACAATTTGCATACAGATAAGTTCTTATCTAATAGAGGTAGGAACACAGAAATCTCATTACAATGTACCTTACACCCTGAACATTGATATAATGACCTTGCACAGGCCTCAGAAAAATGGGCATCATCCATTCACACCAGAACTAGCCAAGCTATCTACGAAACATCCAAGGTCTTCTATAGCAACATCTGGAAGGAATCTTCTACCAGGAAAGACACTACCAAAGGTCTGACATTGATCTCCTTAGAAGAAATTTCCGGTAACACTGAGAAGACTTGACAACAACAATGACCTGCCCTACAGGACCTGGTTCTCTCTATTGCCCCTTCAGTGTGAGGTGAAACGAGAGGATGCTCTGCACCATCCTGACTGCAATATGGGAAAAGCAGACCCCAGGATCTTTACTACAGAAGCATACCAATAACAGACTGTGAGGTATGGAGGTGTATTGCTGCTACTGACGATGACTTGGATTGGACAAACTAGTTTGCCTGGAGCCTAGAGATGGTCCTGTGCTAGGAAACTTCAGGGGTAGGGTCTCCTTGTATTTAGGCCATAATTTTTTTCTTTCCATGTCCCTTATATGCCACTCTAACACCGTTTTTTTTCCTTGCTATGTTCCCTTGACTCCATTCCTTAAGAAAAAAAATCCACTAAAACATTGGGGTTATCTCAAACTAAAATACATATGCATGGAACTAGATAAATGTACTTTGCCCTCAATGTTTAAGGAGTCACATACGTCTAATGTCTTTAGATTATATTGTGTACTGCTAAGAAATAGTATGTACTACAACTGGGGATTTGAGGGACAAAGTAATTGTATTGTACATGGGTTCAGCTTTGTTTTTCTTAAATGCTCTCTGGCTGAAATTTCAAGGCTGGGATATCATTAAGGGGACTACCGAGAACTCTATGGGTGATTGTGCTTCCACTGTAACTTTACCTTGTCCTCTTTCTTTGCATCTTTGTTGTCATAATTAAAATAAAACTTTAAAAAAAAAGAAGAAAAAATCAACACAAAACAACAATTTAATGAATTCCCCACACAAATTGGGCAAAATGTCACATTTATCCCTGATTTTTAGGAAAAAATTATTCATCAAGAAATGTCATTAACCTGATAAAATGACTTATCAGAAACAAACAGCAAAATGTATTACTAAACATTTATAAAAAAAAATCTTGTGTGGGATAAAAGGTTAGGAGTGTGAGCTCTTCCAAGCAGTAGAAACAAAGTGTATGTCTAAAGCAGCAGATCTAGCACTATGGTAAACATGAGAGCAAAACTACAATTAGAAAAATAGCTGTTAAGGAAAGAGTATTCGGATAAGGGAGGAAATCTGAAGTAAATGGTATTGGGAGTGGGTACAATTAAATTTTATAAACTGCCATTATTGCACCCTTTCATTAATAGTAGTACAAAACAAGTGGTGTGATTTCAAAGAAATCTTAATACATTTAGGTTTATAATTATAAATATACCCTATCCCTAATTTTAAATTCTCTATATTTTCTAGTAGTACATCAGCAAACAAGCTTTCAAAATTATAGCTTTTAAAGTTAAAGAAATATTTATCACTGTCTATAATTATGCACATACATGTAAAAATGGAGGTAATCCATTTCATGTCCTTAGGATTATATAATAATTGACTATGATGTTTTATAAGTGTCAGCCAAGGATCTCAAATAGCACATAAAATGCATGTGCTGAGTTTATTGAGCAAAGTCAATATTTATAGAGAGAAGAATTTTGAAATATTAATTTGCCATTTTTGTAATTTTCTTTTATGTATTTTCAATGACTTTCATTTAATAAAGATAATTTTAAATTTTTCAATACAAATCTTAATTTGTGTTTTAGGTAATAGGATTATGATTACATTTAACTATTTGATTAATAGTGACAATTATACTGCTCAACTGCCAGCAGCACATGACACTCCACCTTTGTTCATATGTCTCTCTGGTCATACCTTCCTTCCACAATTCGTTCCATTATCTGTTGATTGAAAGTCATGGCTCTGGTGCATATTCTTTTAGCTTCCTTAACCATTAGCCATATGTTCCAGACTCCGAGACTATATTCCTTCCCATGTAAATTCAGTCAAACTAATAATTTCTCTTATCCTCTCCCATCCAATTCTGATCTCAGTTCTGAAATCTAGTGTACAAAATTCAATGTCCTCATACTTGATTTATTTATCTATATACCATTGATAGTGAGTTCATCTCATATTAATATTTCTGTTCTGAATATTTCATTAAAGGTTATACTATAAAATTTCAGTCAAGTACCATGAACTGCATGGTGTATTTTTATTGTAGTTGCATAGAATTTTTGGATACAACCCAAAATTTATATAGCTATTCATCCTGCCAATTGCGTTAAGTACAACACTAAATATAAGTGCATGTATATCTCTTCAAATTAAAATATTCAAGTTTAAATAATAGATATATAAAATTGGATATTAGTGACTCTATTCTTTTTGCACTGAGAAAACTTTATTTTATTTATTTATTTTTGGATTCTTTTATGCAATAGCAAAGTCCATTTTAAAATGGTCAGGAGTTGCTGTAAACTCAGGACCAGGTGCCACTACACACAGACAGATCTTTCTTTTGAGCCCAGAATCTTACGAGCTAACTGTTTTTTTTTCCATTTTATTTTTAATTATGAGAACAAAGATGCAAAGAAAGAGGACAAGGTAAACTTACAGTGGAAGGACAATCACCCATAAACAGAATTCACATAAGTCCCCTTGCTGATATCTTAACATTGAACTTTCAGCCAAAGAATATTAAGAAAAATAAAACAGAATCCATGTATAATTACTTTGTCCCTCAAGTCCCCAGATTGTGATACATATTTCCTAGCAGCACATCAAGCATTTTTTTTTTTGGTTTTTGGGCCACACCCGGTGACGTTCGGGGGTTACTCCTGGCTATTCGCTCAGAGTTGCTCCTGGCAGGCACGGGGGACCACATGGGGAACCGGGGTATCGAACCGTGGTCCATCCTAGGTTAGCGCAGGCAAGGCAGGCACCTTACCTACAGCGCCATCGCCCGGCCCCCACATCAAGCATTTTAAAGCCATAAAACTTATGTAACTCCTTAAATATTGAAGGCATAGTACCTTTTTACATTTCCATGCATATGCATATTAGTTTAAGTTAGCCTCAAAAGTGGGTGTTCCTTTTTAAGGATAAGAGTCAAAAACACAGTAAAAACGGCATTAGAGTGGCAATAATTGTTTGCATCGGCCCACCAAAATATGGGGGGCATGGAAAGGAAAATCCTCGGCCTAAATACAAGGGGACCAAACCCCTGAAGTTTCCTGGCATAAGACCAGCTCTAGGCTCCAGGCAAACTAGATTGCCCAATCCAAGTCGTTGTCTGTAGTGCCAACACAATTTTATTTTCCACTCTGTTGCTGTTGTTGGTATCATGTTTCTGTATTAAAGATCCTGGAATCTGCATATCCTATATTGCAGTTAGGATGGTGCAGAGCATCATTTCATTTCACCTTACAATTAAAGGGCAATGCAGAAAGCCCTGTCCAGTATGCAGGTCGTTGATGTTAAGTCTTCTCAGCGTTAAGGGAAGTCTCTTGTGAGTAGATCGATGTCATAGCGGCAGTAGGGTCTTCCCTGGTAGAAGATTGCTTACAGGTGTTGTTGTAAAAAACCTTGAATGTTTCATAGATAACTTCCCTGGTTCAGGGGTGAATGGAGAATGCCCATTTTATGGAGGCCTGTGCCAGGTCATTATGCCAATGTTCAGGGTGTAAGGTTCCATTGCGCTACAAGATTTGTGTGTTCCAATCTCTATTAGATAAGAATTTATTTGTGTGTAGGTATTTCAAATTTTGATGTGCCTATGCAAACAAGGAACAATGCCACATGGCTTTATAGTCCCTTATGGGGAATGCAAGAACATGTATAAAACTCCCCATGTCATGGTTAAACATAAGAATTAAACTGAGGGACTCTTTCACCGAATAATTCTTATTGAAAAGTTCACAAAGTGAAGAATAGATAAAAAGTGGGGAAAAATCTTCACTATTTAAGAGAATATTTACTAAGAGTTAGCTGTCAAAGAAAATAGATGCAAAATATTCAAAGCCATATGTGTACATTTTATAACTTTTGAAATAGTTGGGGGTTGTTAAATCCAGTGCACCTCCTTGGTGTGCGATGAGGAATGTGCAATATAGAAGTTGAAGAGGGTAAATGGGGGGTACTGAGTTGGAGTGATAGAGTTAATGAGTGAAAATGAGCTTTACAGGGGTGTGCGAAAGGGCAGAATACCAGATGGACATTCTGCATACACAAAACATATCCTGAAAAATAAAGAGAGAGAAACCCAAGAAAAAAGGTGTTCTGATCAAGGTCAAATTTATTGAATCAGATGATTGGTTTATATACTCTGGCAGAGCAGGGGGAGAAGAAGGGAAATACAAGAACAGCCTTTGTATTACAGGTGACTTCATCTACAAGGTACAATTTGATATTTTCTCAAGGACATTTTGTGGTCAACTTAGGTCAACTTAGACAGGTCAAACCTGGAGCATTTGTGCACATCCTATTCATACATTCTGTAGTCAACATCTGTTTCTCATAACTTTTGACAGGACAATATGCTATTTCCATACTTAATATTTATAGATGTATTCAACTGTAACAAGTTCTCAGAACTTGTAGATCTCAGAACTATTGTAGATCTGTGCTGTTTCCTGTGACTTTGGAACTGGGTAAATGCCTCTTGTAAAAGTTTAGACACATATGCATGCCACACAAAAGAAAAGTTCATGCTGTGGGAAAAGAAGGCAAGCCATACAGATTCCATCTTGAGTCTGCCCCTGACAGGTCCCCATTCTGTGTATAGAAAGGAAAGAAGGGTGGAGTGTCTGTCTTAGGCTACCTGATGGATTCCCAGGGTTGGCACTGTAAGATAGGGTCCAAATTTTTCTGGCCAGAAAACAATTTAGCAGACAGTGTGCTTCCAACACATGGCATCAGGCTAATCCCGTCCTGAGCACTTCCACAGCCTGGATATAACTGAACGCTGTCTCTTAGCAATCTTTTTAAATTCCTCAAAGTGCAAAACTTCTACTTGATTCTCCTTCGGAGTCTCTTTATCTGGGGAAGAAGTCAGGATCGGAGAAGTCAGGATTGGCAAACTCTAGACGCTGGTAATGGATGGCAATAGTTTTCTTGGTGGCAGCATTAACCTGATTCTTAAAAAAATCTGTTAACTTCTGAAAAGCCCAAGGGCCAAAGGAAATCAGGCACAGAAACCCTAAAAATGGGCCTAATATACTAGGCAATAGAGTGGACAGCCACGGTGAAGTTGAGAACCAATTTTAATACCAAGATTCAGTTTTCTCTCTCTCCTTCTGTCGTTCCTCTAAGTTGTCTTCCAGTCTCCTAATACTATCTCTAACCAAGCCAAATTTGTCTTTAAAGAAACAACATTCATATTTTAGGGCAGCACAAACTCCTCCCTCTTTTAAGAAGGCTAAATCTAAAGCACAATGATTTTGTTGAAGCCAAAGGATTCCTGTAAATAATCTAAACCTTGTTTAATTTCTCTAATACCTCTATCAACAGCACGGGAAAGCTGATTATAAGTACTCTTAGAGGTAATAAGAGAAGCAATTCCAGTCTTGGCACCAGTGGCGCCGAAGCCTAGGATAACAGCCAAGGAAAGGGCAGCAATGGACTCACGTTTGGGAGAAGAAAGGGAACTCTGTTTATGCCAGAGAAGATCGTAGGGGCGTCTAATAGTAAGCCTGGGCATTAAAATCACAAGTACACAATAATCTTAAGTTTTCAGGAACAATTTCATAACAATGTGAGGCATTAAACCAGTTGAGCAGGCAAAATAAGTGGCAAGGAGAAAAGCAGTAGCATCGGTAACCACCAGGAACTGATTGCAAATATCCATAAGGAGCACAGGGGTTTGCATATTGGGGCCCAGAAGACAGAGTCCAACACCTACAACTTGGCCCACAGTAATACTGTGGCGAAAGTTGATGTTCCAGGAGAGAAGATCAGAATTACTGGTAAATACAGGATCTCCAAAGGCTGCAATGCCTTCATAAAAAGGGGGTTGGGCAGAATAACAAATCCAACATTGTTCATAGGTCTGGTCTACAAGGGCTGCAGCAGAGGCATTAACCATGTCCAAAATCAACTGGGCAGAGGAAATAGGTCCTGGAGGAATTGTAGACTGGAAAAATGTTGGGGATGGAAGATGGTTACACAGTGGTGGGTAAGCAGGAGCAGGTATGGCCGGAGGGGTGGTTAGTGAGGCATCCAAGATTGGTGCCGAGGAGGAATCTGTCGAGGGCGTGGGAAAGGTTGAGGACTGGATCCTTATTACTATATTGGTTTTAATTTTCTTCCTGTTAGTCTAGCTATATGTCTTTATATATAATTTTATCTTTAAGAATAAGCTCCTGGTTTCATAATCTGTTCATGTGTTTTCTGCTACTTTGTGGTTCACGTCTACTCTCAATTTTAGATTGCTACTCCCCTATATACTTCTAGTTAGTAAAATTATTTTATTCTAATGTTAAACAATTACATAAAATTTAAATCAGTTAAATGAATAGTGTTTGAACAGTTTTCCCAGTAAACTAATTCAATTAGTAAAAGATGACATAATTGTTTCAATTTTTATTTATGCAAACTTTGCAATTTAATAGAACATTAAAAATAACTATACAGTTCTTTTGACATTATCTTTAAATTAAAGAAACAAGCACTTTCTAGTTCTATAAGCTGTGTCATTAAGCTACTCAGGTAAGCCCCTTCTTCCTTCCTGATGTGTGTACTGTTTTTGCTGTTCTGATAGTTTGTGTCTTCATTATCATTTTTTTCCAGGAACCTTGTGGTCAGCAAATGTAGTCTGCAAAATTTCTATCCTCTTGATATTATGCAGATATGCTTTATGTGTCAGCATGTAGTCTATTCTGGAGAATGTCTCATGTACATTGGAGAAGAATTTGTATCCAGGTTTCTGGAGATGGAGTGTATATATATATATATATATATATATATATATATATATATATATATATATATATATATATATATATCCACTAGGCCTCTTCCATTTCTCTCCTCAGGTTCAGTATATTCTGGTTCGGTTTCAGTCTGGTTGACCTATCCAGTGTTGACAAAGCCGTGTTGAGGTCACCCACAATTATTGTGTTGTTGTTGATGCTATTTTTCAGCTTTGTCAACAATTGTATTAATATTTTGCTGGACCTTCATTTGGTGCATATATGTTAGAAGCGTGATTTCTTCCTACTCTACATACCCCTTGATTAATATATAATGTCCATCTTTGTCCCTTAAAACTTTCCTGAGTATAAAGTTTGTATTATCTGATATTAGTATGGCCACTCCAGCTTTTTTATGGGTGTTGTTTGCTTGGATAATTTTACTCCGCCTTTTATTTTGAGTCTGTGTTTTTTCTGACTATTCAGGTGCGTTTCTTTTAGACAGCAAAAAGTTGGATTAAGTTTTTTGATCCATTTATCCACTCTGTGTCTCTTAACTGGTGCATTTAGTCCATTGACATTGAGAGAAAGAATTGTCCTGGGATTTGATGCCATCTTAATATCGAAATTTGGTGTGTCTTTTGGTTAGTCTTGCCTTAAATTAGGTCTTTCAGTTTTCTCTTAAGTGTGGGTTTGAGTCTGTAAAATTTTTGATCTGTTTTTCGTCTGTCAAACCATGTATTTTTCTGTCAAACCAGAAAGTGAGTTTTGCTGGGTATTCTAGGTGAAGCATTCATTTCATTCAGTCTTGTCACAATATTCCACCACTGCTTTCTGGCCTTGAGTGCTTCAGGTGACAGGTCTGCTGTAACTCTCAAGGATGCTCCCTTGAATGTAATTTCCTTTTCTGATCTTGCTGTTTGCAGAATTATGTCTCTATCTGTAGGATTCGTCATTGTGACTAGGATGTGTCTTGGGGTATTTTTTCTGGGGTTTCTTTTGGCTGGTACTTTTGGGCATGCAAGATTTGATCACGTATATTCTTTAGTTCTGGAAGTTTCTCTTTAATGAAGTCCTTGACCTTTGATTCTTTCTGGGTCTCTGGGACTCCAATGATTCTTAAGTTGTTTCTGTTGATCTTATCATAGACTTCTATTTCCATCTGTTCCTATACTTTGCCTATTTTTTCCCATTGTCTGTTCTTTGTTTTAAGTTTTTTTCCAATCTCTCTTGCTGTATGAGTTGTTATTTATCTCATCTTCCACAGCACCAATTCTATTCTCAGCTTCTTCTACCCTGGTGTTGAGATGATCCATTTTGTCATTCAATTCATTTACCGAGTTTTTCAGGCTTGTTAGTTGACATGTTATTTCAGTTTGGAGTTTTGTGATTTCTGTCATCATATTTTCTTGATTCTTATTAGTGTTCTGTTCAACTCGGTCCATGGTTTCTTTGAGTTCTTTCAGCATCTTCCATATTGCTTTTCTAAAGTCCTTATCTGAGAGATTGATTAGTTTGTTGGTCATTATCTGGTCATCAGAATTGTCATCTTCATTCTCTATGTCTGACGCTGTCTTGCATTGTTTCCCCATTGTCACACTAGTACTGTGTGTTTTTTTACGTGTGTGCAGCCACACTCCTCTGGTTCCGCCTTTTCCTGGTGTGTCGATTTGCCTACAAGGGAATGGAGTTCTCCATGGATGAGGCCTCACAGAGGATCAAATCTTAGGCCCAGGCACACAGCAGATTAGACTGTCCAGAGAGAAATGCTGGGCTTCAGTGAACCATCACAGTCTTTAATGGGATTTTTTTCTCTTCTTGTTGCAATGATGTTCTTTCCTTAGAGAGAGGGCACGGCTGCATAGCGAAGCTGAGCGGAGCAGCCATGCTCTTCTGTAGCCTCTTTTCGGCCCACTCCCAAGAGGTCCAGACGACAGGAGAGGAAAAATAAACACAAAGATAGGACTCACAGTTTTTCGCAGTCATCCCCACTAGGCAGTTTGGATCCGCAGAAATTCCCAGTCTGAGGTCAAAAACTGGGGATGTACCTTTTGCAAAGTACTTACTTCTTGCCGGTTTTCACATTATGGACGTGTTTCTGGGCGTTTCTGCCCTAGAATGTACCTTTGGGGGAGCGAGTTTTTTTGGAGCCAATTCGTCCCACTCCCAAGAGGTCCGGATGACAGGAGAGGAAAAATAAACACAAAGACAGGACTCACAGTTTTTCGTCATCAGCCCCACTAGGCAGGCGTGGATTCGCAGAAATTCCCAGCCTGATTTCACAAACAGGGGACCTGGCTTTTGCAAAGTACTTGTTTTCACATTATGGAGGTGTTTCTGGGCATTCCCACCCTACAATGAACCTCTGGGAGAGCGAGTTTTTTTGGAGCCAATTTGGCCCACTCCCAAGAGGTCTGAATGACAGGAGAGGACAAATAAACACAAAGAGAGTACTCACAGTTTTTTGCAGTCAACCCCACTAGGCAAGCGTGGAGTCACAGAAATTCCCAGCCTGACCAGATCAACCAAATTTATAAAGGTTTTAAGGAAGAAATAATAGTTGTTTAATGTATATATATGTACATATATTTATTATGTGTACATATTATAAATTTGGATAAATTTAAATTAATAGTAAATATCATATATTTGTTGATTTATTACCATTAATTTATTTTATATTAATATTAATCAAATATTGTTTTAATTAGTTAATTATTTATGTGTACATGTTATAAATGTATTATATGTACATATATGTGTACGTATATACACTATGTATATAAAAATTGCTCTTATTTCATCCACATATGTATTCATATATCCCAGAAAGCAAAATATATTTTCTTCCCCAATATACTTGAATATTCTTCAGAATAGACCACATGCTGAGCCATAAAACATACCTCTGTATAGCAAGAAAACAGAAATTGTATCACCTATCATCTCAGACCATGATGCACTGAAAATAGAAGCAAATTATAAACACATACATATAAAACACTTTAATAACTGGAAATGAAAAAAAAATCACTACTGAACAAGTGGGTCAGAAACAAAATTCAAAATAAATATAAAAAGATTCATGAAATAAATGAGAATGATGACACACTTATTAGAATTTGTGGAACATAGCAAAGCATTAAGAGAAAAAAAATATTTGGCAAACATTTTTGGGAAAGAAGGGTCATCTTGTACATTGTATAATTGTAACTCTATAATAAAAACTTTTTTGAAAAAAATTATTGGGAACAACCTCACAATCACAGTATCTAAATAATAAATTAACTAATATGTTTTCATACAAATTTAATAAAATTCATAAAAATGTCTATGTATCAGGTATATATAATTAATAAATAGAACACCATTAAATTTGGGTATTATTTCTTCCATGATTAATATGAAAAAATAAATGCTATTGTTTGAATTTAGAATTAAAGCATCTCCTCCTAAGGCTTTCCAGCAAAATATCAAAGTTAAAACTAAACTTTAAATAAAAGAGAGACTAGAGAACATACATGCATATGTGTTCATGAAGTCAATTACAAACAGAGAAAAACAAGAAAAATTACACAATTAAAGTTAAGATTATGAGGTTAATATCTGCTATTACTATAAGTCCATGTTTTATTTTATTTTATTTTATTTTTGGTTTTTGGGCCACACCCAGCGGTGCTCAGGGGATACTCCTGGCTATCTGCTCAGAAATAGCTCCTGGCAGTCACAGGGGACCATATGGGACACCAGGATTCTAACCAAACACCTTTTGGTCCTGTTTGGCTGCTTGCAAGTCAAACACTGCTGTGCTATCTCTCCGGGCCCATGTTTTATAATTTTTTACTATAGAAATGGATAGTGTTCTAGGTATAGGGGAAACAGAGGGAGATACTGTACACTTTTTTTGTTTTGTTTTGTTTTTTTATTTTGGGGGACACACCCAATGATACTCTGGGATTAATTCTGGCTCTGCACTCTGAAATCACTACTCCTTGTGGGTTTCAGGGTTATGTATGGAAGTTTGAATTGATTGCATGTAAGGCAAGCATCCTATTTTCTCTATTATCTCCATTATATGTTGATGCTCTTGCCAAATAACACACAAAAATTATATTTCAAACAATATGTAACATTGTATAGACTATAATTTGTGTCTAAAGCAAAGGTATAACTATATAATAAATATATCTATGATCATTAGAGGCATATTGAGAAAATTGCATAATCATTTAAAGTGAGATAGTTTTTTTCAGCATGACACAAGTGCCAAAGGTTTGAAGATAAGATTGACATACTGACTTCAAGACAAAATTGTAAAAACAATTTTGAAATATAAATTCTCATAATCTCTATAATAAAAAGATACTTTGGTAAAATATAAGCCACACTAAAATGCTTCTAAAAAAAGAATAGCTAGAGAAAATGGATAGAAAGTATAAACATTAAAAGCTTTAGAAATATGCAAATTTGTAAAAATTACTTCAATTTTATTAAATTTTAGAGTTACACAAATTATTGATCATTTTAATATTTAAAATAAATAACAATAAAAATATATAAAATATAAAAATAACCTTGCGTGCATTTGATGTAGGTTAACTTGTTAGATCATGAAAGCAAGTAGATACTATCCAAAGAACATGTTACTTAGACAGCATGAAAGTAAGGAGTTTGCTTTTCACGCAGAAGGACGGTGGTTCAAGTCCCGGCATTCCATAAGATCCCCTGATTCTGCCAGGAGCGATTTCTGAGCCAGGAGTAACCCCTAAGTACTGCCGGTGTGACCCCCCCCCACAAAAAAAAGTGAAACAGTTCACCAGGAATAAATGTAAAAATATTAAAAATATTTCTGTTACTTTTCTGCTATACATCAATAATCCTTAAATATTTTATTGCTAGATCATAAAATTCTTCTACATCATTTCAAATAATACTTTATTGGCTAACATAAAAGAAAAATTTTATTAATTTTGCAATTACAAAAAATATGTGTGGTAAGAATACATATTTTCATAAAATTCATATATTTTAGTTATATATATTTGGGGCCTCCCAAATGATGAGAGGGAGGTGGAGGGCCCTTTCCAGAAAATATTGACCCAACAAATCACCAGTTTATTAAGAAGCCTGAGCATATAGGGTTATTCCATACTCAGTGATCTAGGACTGCTGAAGAAATCCTCCGGAACCCTGTGGCAAGTACCACCACTTTACTATGTCTCCAGTTCATAATATATATAGTAAAAATATAGACAAATGTATACTCATGTTATAGGGATTTGGATAGGTCCATACTGAAAAAAAGAGACTGGCAGGTATTTTTGTTTGTACCAAAAGAAATTTCTATAACATACTTTTGCTTTTTTGTTCTTGAGACCATTTGGTACTAAATAATATGGTAGATGAGTAGAGAAAAGGCGAGGTGATGGTCTTTGTTGGAAGTCCATATGGCGAATGTTGTATTCTAGGAAGGGTGCTCAGTCAATGGTTTCTATCTTTTGAGTTTGTGTACGATGTTCCTCAAAATAAATTAAGCTCAATATCTGCTGAGTCCAGATGGTACCTGTAAAAACAAGTAATCTTTTCTCAACTCTAAATTACTTTATTGTATTGAAACCTTTGTGATCAACAAAGTACTTCCTAGTAGAATTTCAGATATATAGTGAATCAGAGCCATTCTCATCACAGTGCCAACCTCTTTCCACCAATAATTCTATAGAGCATTCAATACTACCACCCTTTACCCCCTGGCCTGCCAGTATAATAGGCTCATTTAAGTTTAGATGGTTAATTTTTATGTCTCTTGTGAGTTAATTTTTAATATTTATTTACTTGCTCTTGATGAAGCAAGAAAGTTTTTATTTGAATTTCTTTTGAAAGATTCAAGGTGAGAGAGAGAGAAGTACATATTCTTGAGAGAACAGAGACTTCTCTAGAGTGGAAACAAGAAAGCAAAGAATGAGAACAAGATATTTCTTCAAGGGAGCACACTGGTTTCAACAGCAAACTTCTGACTTAATTTTTAATGATTAGTGTTGAAAAGGAAAGAAGTTTTTCCTATAAGAAGTTCTTTTTGGTTTAAGAGTTTTCCCTTTAAAAGCAGTTACAAGTCAGAAACAACAAAAGGCCTCAATTCTCACATGACCTATCTTAGGAACTTACTTCTAAAAAGATTAAAGTAAGCTAGCTACCTCCCATTCTGTAGGGTAGGAATACAACCCTAGGTGTAATGTTTACCCTGCATAATAAAAAAAATTTTAACCACCCCCCACTGTTAACTTTTGTGATTGTTTCTTTGTTGTAACAAATGTTCTCCTGAGTTAGGAGGACTAAGTGAAAGTGTTATTCTAAGATAAAGACCACAGCTGTAAAATGAGGAATGGTGACACTGTACTTTTGCTGTAGTATAAAAACTTCTGAGTTTTATGTTTCAGGGTCTTTGCTCTGGGTTCATCTCTGGGTACTGACCCTGGTGTCACTCTGGCACTAGAAAATAAATAACCCCTTAAAATTTGGCTTCTGATTCTCTTGAAAGGCTCGAGACACCGCTCAAGAGAGGGGGACTGAGCCCCAGACCCCAACTGTGTCACTATTAAATTATAAGGTTGCTAAGACTCTTTGAGTGTTTAATTTATTTTATTCATTCAAACATCCTTCTTAAAACTGTTCTATGGGGTCTTATTCCTTTTACATTTCTATGGGGCTCTGTTCCTTCTGATATTTCTTTTATTGGAAATACAGGCAAATTAAGAGTTCAAGGCCCATTTCATATTTAATATTTTTACATATTAACCCAAAACAGGACAGTGAATACATATATAAAATTCATAGGAATACTTCATATTTATTATCAGGTCAGAGAGAAAGCTGCTAATATTTGGCCCCAAACCCCAAACCTACCAGATTTGGGATATGTAATTATGAAGATATCATCATCTCTAATTTCAAAATCTTCAAGCTTTTCTAATCTTTCAGCATCAACCATAGAATGTAGAAAGTTATATCCTTTAAATTTGAGTAAATATGTATCAGTATCCATAATTATTCCCCTATAAATACAAAGAGAAAGAAAGTACTTTTCATATATTAGAACTGAATGATTTTCTTGAACTTACTGAGTTAAGGAGGCAGAGGGTTTCAGAAATTGATCCTACATATTTTGCAAGCAGATGGCAAATTTTGCTTCCAATTTTATCAATGCCCTTGATTTTAATAGCTAGATTATATTGTTTCTAACTAATTTACAGGTTTTATTTTGTACCATTCCCAATAAAATATGTAAAATATTTAATGGATGTCCTTTATTCTTTCTTTTTCGTTTTCTGTATATCCTTCTTTCTTCCATTTTCTTTATTCTTTTCTCCTCCATTCTGCCTCCCTGTCTGACCCTCCAACCCTCTCTTTCCCTTTCATTCCCATCTATCCTCATTCTCTTTTGTTCTCTATTTTCTCTCTTTCATTCATATTTTTCAGTCTGTCTTTTTCTTTCCATTGCTCTTTTTCTTTTATTTTCTCCTTATTTCAAAAATCTTTTTCTCTGAAGATTCTTCTTAGATTTTGGAATTCAATTAATGATAGGGCAAAATCTGCCTGAGGTAAGATTTGCTATAATTTCTAAAGGTTAACTTCATATGCATGGTTCCATGATATTTTATAGTAAAGATTATGTTTTTGAAATTGTATTTTTTAAGAATTAACTTAAATTTAAGTTACTGGGGACGGAGCAGTGGCTAGCCTAGAACAGGCTGCGATTTGATCCCTCAGTATCCCATATGGTCCCCTACGCCAAAAATGTTATAAAACTGAAATATTTAAAATACAATAAAGGGGGCCTGGCGGTGGCACTGGAGATAAGGTGCCTGCGCTAACCTAGGACGGACCGCGGTTCGATCCCCCGATTCCCCATATGGTCCTCCGTGCCTGCAAGGAGCGACTTATGAGCAAATGGCCAGGAGTAACCCCTGAGCGTCACCGGGTGTGGCCCAAAAACAAAAACAAAGAAAATACAATAAAAGGAGAGAAGGACAGAGTGAGCAGTAGATCTATGTGGAATCTTGGTAGTGATATTTCTGATTCATGCACTCTTATGATAAAGAATAAACATAATTTTGAGCGTAAGGTGAATGAGATAATCGTTACACTGCACAAACCCAGTAGGAAATTTCCCACAAGGTACAAGTAGGGTAGAGAAGGGACCACTATGAAAATACTAGTTGAAAATTATCACTATGGACATGAACTGAATGTTCAAAGGAGGTAAAGTGTTTGATACCCTCTTCTGAAACCATGTTGCAAACATCAATGCGTAGAATGTAGAAAGAATATTGGGAGGACGCATGAGCAAGAGAAGGCTGTCTGCCATAAATGCAGGCAAGAGGAAAGGCTGGGGCAGGCTAAGAGACAAACTGGGAACATTGGTGTAAGGAAGTGTGCAAGGTGAAGGGACATGTTGGACATTGGCTGAAACTAAATCTGGAACAAATTTGTAACTGTACTTCATAGTGATTCAATTAAAATTAATTTTAGAAAAAGAATAAAAATTTCTTTTGAAATAATAGTCACCAAACCAGGCATCTACTCTACTCAATATGCTACCTGCCAGACCACTATTTACATGCCACACCACACAGCATAGACATCTCCATTTTAGGGGAATTTTGACCTGCCAGATGTGTCTATTGACTTTCTTGGAGCAGTGAGTTAATTTTCCCTAAGAAATATTTTAGCCAGAAGCACCATTGGTGGATGTTAATTACACCCCCTACATGGATTACTGGTAATATTTCTGAAATTATTGACATGGTAGTGACATTAAATTCTCTTTTCATATTATTTGGCTTTGTCTCCCTTGCAAAATTTCAGGCCAAACTTTGGTCTCAGTCAATGTATGCACAGGAAAACTTTCAGTACCAAAAAGCTGCTAAAGTTCCCCACTGGCAAAATAAATTTACAACTCAAAAGCAAGTTGAGCCAGCTATTTGCAACCTTCTTTTCCAGTTTCACCTTTTTAGGTGGTAAACAAATAGTGTCTATCTTTCTTGCCTCTTGCTATTCTGCCCAGCTGCAAATTTGTAACTAAAGAAGTTTTTTCATCTATTGTTATAAGAAGCTCCTTTCTTGACTAGAACACACCTTTCATATAAGTTTTATCTTACTATAGCCAGACCATAAGAAATTAGTCTTAGCCTCTACCTGAAAACTATTCTCTTAGGTTAAGCATAATTGTTATTAGGGAACCTGGCTTCTTGTAATCCTTAATTTACATCAGTGTTGACACCTAGGACTAGGTACTACATTGGTATGTAAGAAATTAACCTTCCTTTTATCCTCTGGCTCCTAACTGAACTCTATTTTATTCCAGGATTACAAACCCTCAAAGACATGTGTGCTTATTGTAAAAGTTAAATCATGTTTATTGATAGTTTCTGTACTTTGAAAGAAACATATGTGGGCATTCCTTTCATGATATGACTGTCCCTTTTCCCTTTATATACTCCCAGCCTCGAGATTAAAGTTGTCTCAGTCTATTGAAGATGCAGGTCCCCATACAATTTATTTTGTGTGGATTCATTATTTCATATTTCTTGGCTCATTCAAACCACTCTCCCTAAAGTGGATTCATTGAAATCCCACTGTGGGGGCCCGGGAGATAGCACGGAGGTAAGGCATTTGCCTTTCATGCAAAAAGGTCATCGGTTAGAATCCCGGTGCCCCATATGGTCCCCCGTGCCTGCCAGGAGCAATTTCTGAGCATGGAGCCAGGAGTAACCCCTGAGCACTGCCGGGTGTGACCCCCCCCAAAAAAAAAGAAATCCCACTGTGGCTATAGGACAGAAGCCACCTACATCATTTACACTTCTGCTTAATTGGGGGGGGGGGGGAAGGAAGCAAAAAACACAGAAAATTGAAGTGAAAGGAAGCAATGCTGTATGCTGAGAGAATAGATTTAATGACAGAATGTAAGAGTACACTTTATTACTCACAGTTGCAGATAGATCTGTTGAAGCAAAATGCACTTCTGATATAATTTTCAAGATGTTAGAAATGGACATATGCAGAGATAAATAAACTTCCTTCAGAGTTTTTTTGGCCAATAAGAAGTGTTTGAAGCAGTCATCAGGTAGCTCAATTTGGATGAACACACTGAACAAAATTTTGTTGACATTTAGGAAATCTTATCAGCAATCAAATCAAAAATAACAATGGAATCAAAACTTGGAGTTATATGAAAGAACTGCAAGTAAGTGTAGGCCATGCCACTTAACTTTGGTAATTATACATAAAATAAAAATGCATTTTAAAATTATAGCAACAACTTATTTAGCTTGACTTGGTTATAAATGAATCTTATACTCTCAGGGTACTCCTTATTCATTAATTTCTATCATCCAATGTGAAACTATAGATGAATCTAAGAACATTGTACAGAAGTTCCCCTAGTATATACCTTCATTATCAAAATAAACACAGCACTGTAGCATTGAAAGAATATTCTTCTACAACTTTTATTTAAAGTGATGCTATCAAATTCATTCAATTTGGGATTTTTGCTGGTTTATTTTTAGCTTTGATATGGGATATACCTGACAATCAGTACTCAAGGTATATGGCTATCTCTGCACTCAGAGATCACTGCTGATCAGACACAGATGACCTAAATTGATAACAGAAATTGAACTGGATTGAGTGTGCAAGCCAAGCTTTTTTGCCATGATACTATCTCTCTGGTCTTCAGCCAATTTGGGAGTTTGCTGTTTTTCTCAGACCTGTTCTAAAATGTCTCTTGGGATTTGCACTCTTTCTTTTGTTATGTGAAGCCCACCTAAGCTTCTCTCAGGTTTCAATTTAGCACCTAATTTTATCCCAGGGTAGATTTTTTTTGTCCTTTATATTCACACATCTTCAGTAGTATTAGAGGGAATTAGGATGAGATTAATTTAAGCTTATAAATATTCAACCCATATTGTTTCTATAAGTGTTTATGAATGTATAAGATAACAGCACTTTATTTGATAAGTAACACATATGAAGTTGATAAATTCATGGGGTGAATTTTTAGTCCAAAATCTCAGATTTTTATGTAAATTTTTATGAAAATTATCAGGTAAGAGAACATTTTTACATCAAATAAATTACCCATTCTCTCTACCTAACAGTATATTATAACAGCATTGTGAAAAATAGTACATATATATTTCCTGCAATAACATTACTTTTGTCATTTCTCCACCAAACTGTAAGTGTGTTTAACTCTGAGTGTTACTAACTTTTTGTTTCTGTATAACTCTGCAAGGCTTAGGGTTCAGCAACAAACAGGTCCAGAGCCTGTAGTCAGGATGCATATGAAAGTATGCTTCAATGGTATAGACATCTGATATCTATTAGGCCAAAAGAATTTCCTTTCTAATTTCCCCAATACTTACTGTGCCTATGCAAAAACAAAACAAAACAAAATCTTGCCACTCCAGCTCCCCTTCTTTATTTAAATACATATATATAGCTTCTAGATAGGTTCTTCCACCTGTTTTCCTCTTTTTTAAAAAAATCAGAACCATGGAACATGAATCATTTTGTTCTGCCTCATATTTCTATGTCTTTATACAAAATGAGGGGAAAAAATTGAATTGTACCTGGGGCAAATCAGGCTCATGAGCATAGATTGGAAATAAAAAATGATCAGACCAAAATACCTAAATACAAATCCCAAAGTCAATGACAGTAGAATAAAGAGACCCAATTTACAACAAGCTATACACAAAAGGGACCTGTTATACTAGCAGTCCAGGGGTATAAGAGTGGAGTCATGGGATGCATGCTGGGAACAGTGGCAGAGGAAGATCACATCGGTGGTATAAATTGCCTTATTTCACTCTCTCTATGTACTTTAAATACAACTGTGAAAGACTTGAGGGGCCCGGGAGATAGGATGGAGGTAAAGCATTTGCCTTTCATGCAAAAGGTCATCGGTTCGAATCCCGGTGCCCCATATGGTCCCCCGTGCCTGCCAGGAGCAATTTCTGAGCATGGAGCTAGGAGTAACCCCTGAGCACTGCCGGGTGTGACCCAAAAACAAAAAACAGAAAAACAAAACAGAACAAAAAAAAACAAACAAAAAAAAACAAACAAAAAAAAAAGAAAGACTTGTAATTCATATTGGTCTCAATAAAAAAGAAGAACTTTAAAAATCCAAAAATAGATGACAATAACAAATTTGTGAATGTAGAAGTGGTGTCATGTGCTTTTGTTATTGTTTGTTTACTGGGATTAGGTGCCACAAGCTATGGAGCTCAGAGGAACATATGAAGTGCCTAGGAGCAATTCAAGTTAGAGCACATGGAAGACAAGGACTTGTTTTTACCTATTTCTTCAGTCCTGTAATATTATGTTTAAACTATCAAAAGATGAATCAGGAAAGAATTAAAAAAGTCAAGAGTAATTGTGCTATTATTGTGCAAGACTTGTGTTCTTGCCTCTTCACATAATTCACTATATGATTTAATTTTCTTAAGAGCCTCAGGAAATGAAATAGTTGACAATACATATCAAATAAAATCTGTCATGCTGTATTATATTTTCTGCTCTTTTTGTCATTTGAGAAGACCTAGTATCTATAAGTAATTAGAGTAATTAATTAACTTGAGTATGTCAAGACAGCAATTGTCTAAATACCAATCTTTAATAAGTAGAATCAGGAAAAAGTGCTGACTATCCAGTGGCCAAGGGTGAAGGAAACAAAAGTGACCTTAGAAAGTTTTATTACAGGGCCAGGCAGTGGCGCTGGAGGTAAGGTGCCTGCCTTGCCTGTGCTAGCCTAGGACGGACCGCGGTTTGATCCCCCAGTTTCCCATATGGTCCCCCAGGCCAGGAGCAACTTCTGAGCCCATAGCCAGGAGTATCCCCTGAGCGTCACTGGTTGTGCCCACCCCCAAAAAAGTCTTATTATATTGAAAAGTAAAGAGAGACTCAAAGAACATAAAATATTCATCAAAATGTTTACAGAGATAGGGGCAGAAGAGATAGCATGTAGGTAAGGCATTTGCTTTGCATGCAGATGGCCAGTGGTTCGAATCCCGGCATCCCATATGATCCCCTGACCCTGCCAGGAGTGATCTCGAGCATAGAGCCAGGAGTAACCCCTCAGTGCCGTCGGGTGTGACCCGAAAACCAAAAAAAAAAAATGTTTACAGATAACCTGAATTTGTCAAATAATAGGCATTTATGAGAGATTTTGAATATAAACAAATAATGATGCTTTCCTTTGTTTTGTAATTTTTTTTCATTTGACATAAAATGTTGTCTTTTAAGTATATTTGGCTTTTTTTGTCTAATTTAAAAAATTACCAGGAGTGAATAGTTTCTCCCATTCTGTGAGTGGCTTTTTATGCTAGTCACTATTTCTTTTGATGTGCAGAATCTCTTAGCTTAAAATAGTCCCATTTGTTTATCTTTGCTTTGACTTGTTTGGATAGTGATGCTTCCTCCTTAAAGATGTCTTTAGCCTCAATGCCATGGAGTGTTCTACCTATATATTTTTGTATATACCTTTTTGTCAGGTTTGATATTAAGGTCACTATTCTATTTGGATTTGACCTTTGTGCATGGTCGTAGTTGGAGGTCCAAGTTCACTTTTTTGCTAACCAGTTGTCCCAACAACACTTTTTGGTGTTTTCTTCCTCCATTTTGTGTTATATTTTTGTCCTTTAGCAAAGATTAATTGACTATATGTCTGGGAAATAGTCTCTGATTACTCAGGTCTATTCTACTGTTCTGGAGGTCTGTCTTTATTTCAATATCGTGCTTTTTTATGACTATTGTAGTAGTTCAAATATGCTCCATATCACTAATCATCAGGGAGATGCAAATCAAAACAACAATGAAGTACCATCTCATGACACAGAGACTGGTACAATCACAAAGAACAAGAACAATTAATGCTGGCAGGAATTTGGAGAGAAAGGAACTCTCATTCACTTCTGATGTGAATGCCCTTTAGTTCAGTCTTTATGAAAAATATTATGTATAATCCTAGGAAAACCCCTGGAAATTGAACTCTCCTAACTATGCTACTCATAGGAATATACCCTAGGAGCACAAAGACAGAATACAAAAATGCCTATGCACACCTATATTCATTGCAGCATGTACAGTAGCCAGAATTGCCAGAATCTGGGAAAAAATCAGATGCTCAACAACAAATTAGTGGCTAAAGAAATTGTGTACAATGGAATACTATGCTGTACTCACATATAAAATCATGAAATTTTATTATACACAGATGGACATGGAAACTATTATGCTGAGTGAAATAAGTCAAAGGGAGAGAGATAAACACAGAATAGTCTCACTCATCTATGGGATTTAAGAATAAAAGACATTATTATAATAACACCCAGCGACAATAGAGATGAGGGCTGGAACGACTAGCCACGATATAAAGCTTATCAAAAGCGTGGTGAGTGCAGTTAGAAAAATAACTACACTAGCACCTAGTATAACAATGGAAGTGAGTAAGAGAAGTAGAATGCCTATCTTGAATAAGGACAGGGGTGATGGAGAAAGTAGATAGAGAGCTTTGGTGGTGGAAGTTTGCACTGGTGAAGGCGTTCTTTTATCATAACTAAAACTCAACTACAAGCATGTTTGTAATCATGGTGCTTAAATAAACATATTAAAAGGTAAATATGATGCAGAGACTACACAATAAGACAGAAATCATGAGTGGTCAGATTGGGCAATGAGATATAGTAACTATCTTAAGCATTGAATCTGAAATCCATAATGTAGAAATGACATTGGCACAAGGGTGTTATTTCTGAATTGATTATTATGTAAATATAATTTCCATTTATCCCATTCTATTTTCATGTTTGATAATTACTACTACTTTTTTGCTTACCTATATTAAAACTTGAGAATATCATTATAAGATCTTTGGATGTATGTATATATTCAATGTTTTGTTCCCTCACTTCACCCATACTGAATGAAACAATAAGCCTAGATCTCCTTATAAAACTTCATCACATAATCTTAGTCTAAACTGTTGATAAAACAATTATGCCCTCAATATACACTTTCTTCTGTTTTGTCATCTATTTCATTCTGCATATTGCATCTGATTATGTCTTATTACTATATCTGATTATACCATTTAGGTTTACAAAGATAACAAAAAATAATAGATAAATAATTACCATGAGGTCTATATCAGGGTACATGTTGCCTATGTCTTTTACAGCATTTTACAGCTTCTTATCTATATATTCAGTGTTTAAGTGACTTAAGTTACTTTTTGTTTGTGGTAACTACATAGTTCATTTAATCTCTTTTACATTTGTCTATTATGTTTTCCAGCAAGAGCTAATGAAAAGCACTCTTCTCACATGCATTAAATTACTAGTATTTGTATCTTAATTTACTCCATATGTATTTACTCCATATCTATTTGGCTCTCTCTTTAGATTCATACATATTTACTGTGCCTAAAGTTTTATTTTGTGTGTGTGTTGGGGGCACATAGTCATGCTAAGGATTTACTCTAATTTATATGCTCTAGTATTATCTGGTGTGGTTAAGCAGACACATATGAAGTGCTGCAGAGCAAATCTTGGTCAGTTTTGGCTGCATACCATACAGAACAAGTGCCATAATAGTAACTCATCAGCCGTAACCCAACTTCAAGACCCTTATTATACACAGTACAAAGATATGCTGGCACTGTGGTGAAATTGAAATTCATTGTTTGTTAGTTGGTTTGCTTTTAACTCAAACCCAACACTGGTTATACCTGTCTCTAAGCTCAGGAATCAATCCTGGCAGTCTCAAGAGAACATTAGGAATGCCTAGAATACAAATTGAATCTATTCAAATGGTGTACTACACTATCACGCCAGCCACGGACTCTGAATTTTCTTCTTTATTTTTTACCAGTGTTATAGGTGATATATCAGTGATATAGGTGTGCAATTTGCATTTCTATTGAAATGTTTTGTTTGAGTATTAGGATGATGTTAAGCTCATAAAAACCATTTGGAATGATTGCTTCTTCATAAATATTTTGTAAGAGTTTGAAAAGTATAGGTAGTACATCTTTGAAAGTGTGTAGTGCTCTTTAGTAAACCCATTTGAACCGAGACTTTGTCCTTGGAAGTATTTTTGGTTTTGATTTTCTCACTTGAAATTAGTCATTTATAATTTTCTTAATTCAATTTTAGGAAGTTATACAATTTTAAGAATTCATCTATTTGTCCTTGATTTTCAGTCCAGCACATAGTTGATCATATGGACCCCTGATATTCTGAATTTGTGAGTTATCTGTTGTAATTTCTCCTTTCTCCTTGATCCATTTTACTTGT
This sequence comes from Crocidura indochinensis, assembly GCA_004027635.1. Classification (NCBI taxonomy): domain Eukaryota; kingdom Metazoa; phylum Chordata; class Mammalia; order Eulipotyphla; family Soricidae; genus Crocidura; species Crocidura indochinensis. The sequence goes on from PVKC010000751.1 coordinate 53,588, forward strand.
GCTTTTTCTTTTTTTGCCTGTTGAGTCTAGGCCAAAAGACTTGTCAATGTTGTTTATTATTTTGAAAATCAAGTTTTGCTTTATTCACACTTGTATTGATTTATTTTTCTAATCTTCAGTTACCAGAATTTTGTTAATAATAACTTTATTTAAACACTTCATTAACAAACATAATTGTGATTAAGTTTTCAGTCATGTAAAGAACACCCTCCTTCACCAGTGCAACATTCCCAGCACCAACGTCCCAAATCTCCCTCCACCCCACCTCACCCCCACCTGTACTCTAGACAGGCTTTTCAGTTTCCTCATTCATTCACAAGGTTATGATAGTTCTCAGTGTAGTTCTCAGATAGTTCTCACCACTCTTTGTGGTGAGCTACATGAAGTGATCTGGAAGTTCCAGCCCTCCTCTCTTTGTCTCTGAGGATTGTTGCAAAAATATCTGTTATTTTTCTTAAAACCCATAGATGAGTCAGACTATTCTGCTTACATATCCCTTGACTAGTACAAAATGTCCAATTTTGTCTCTTACAAATTTTCTGATTGTAAAGTTTGTGTCATTTGATATTAGTATAGCCACTCCAGCTTTTTTAAGGATGCTTGCTTGGATGATTTCTTTCCATCCTTTGATTTTGAGTATATGTTTGTTCTGACTGTTCAGTTGTATTTCTTGTAGGCAAAAGAAAAATGGATTCAGTTTTCTCATGCATTTAGTCACTCTTTTTTCTTAACTGGTTAATTTAGTCCATTGACATTGAGAGATAATTATCATGGGATTTAGTGCCATCTTTTTCTATAAATTTAGTGTGCCTCTTGTATTAAAGTAGACCTTTCAGTTTTTCTTTTAAGGCTGGTATTGAATCTGTAATTTTTCTGAGATATTGTTTATCTGTAGAGCCATGTATTCTTACTTCAAACCTGAAAGTGAGCTGTTTTGGGTGCAAAATTCTAGGCCAAGCATTTACTTCAATGTTTTTTCAATGTGTCTTACCTCTGGTTTCTGGTCTTGAGTGTTTCATGTGATAGATCTGCTGTAAATTGCAAGGATGCTTCCTTGAATGTAATTTCCCTTTTTTCTTCTTTCTGCTTTCAGTATTCTGTCTCTGTCTGTGACATTCATCATTGTGAATAAGATGTGTCTTGGGGTGTTTATCGTGGGGTCTCTTTTAGCTGGTACACTTTGGGCATGCAGGATTTGACTGCATGTTTTCTTTAGATCTTGTAGTTTCTCTATGATGATTTCTTGACTGGTGATTCTTCTTGGACATTTTCTTCCGGGATTTCTGGGACTCCAATGATTCTTCAGTTGCTTCTGTTGAACTTATCAAAGACTTCTGTTTTCATCTGTTCAAAAATTATTTGAGTAATTTTTCATTGTTTGATCATTTGCTTTAAGGCTTTTTTCCAATTTCTTTTGCTGTATGGAGTTGTTAAGCACCTCAATTTCCAGCTCATTAATTCTATCATCCGCTATTGCTACTCCATTGGAGAGACTTTCCATAGAGTTTTCAAATCATCTACTGAGTTTTTAGACTGGTTATTTGGCCTGTTATTTCAGTTTGGAGTTTTCTTATTTCTATCTTCATATTCTTTTGATTCATATTAGTGTTGTGTTCGACTTGTTCTATGTATACTTTTATTTCTGTGAAATTCTCCATATTTCTTCTCCAAACTTTGTATCTGAGAGACTTCCTAGGTGTTTTGCCATTTTTCAGTCATCAGAGTTGTCATCTTCATTCTCTATGCCTGGTGTTGGTCTGCGTTGTTTCCCCATTGTCATGCTTGTGGGTTTTCTATATGTTGTAGTGGTATTCATTGGCTAGATGATGTGTGCTGCCATGAAGTGAAGCAGAGCATCCACAATCCTCTGACTCTACCCTTTGTGGGTGAAACAACTCACCTCAGAAGGAGGCACACACTCAGGGAATTATGCCAGGAAGGATCCAAGTTCCCAGGTTAAAGAAAGTAGATAAAAGGCCCAAGATAGATGGTGTGCTTTAGAGACCAGCAACTTGTCATTGAAATTAATTATAATTGCAATTTTTTTTAATTTTTCTGTTCAGAGAAGTCCATGGGAAAAGTTTTTGTGATATACTTAAAGAAAAGATAGTTGAAAAAGCTGATTCATTTGAAAAAAATGTATGCACAATTAAACCTATGTACTTTTACAGCCAAATCTACCTTCATGATCAGTGACTACTACGAATTAGAAAAAACAGAAGTGACTTGAGATTTCCTAATTATTTTTCTGATAGGGGCTGCTACAACAGCCTCTCCTTGTGTCTAAGTCTTAGAGAATATTATGTTCATCCCTCAGAGCAAGAGAACTAATATGGTAACTTATCACTGTCTTAGATTGGCATACTGGACCATATTTACCTGCTTTATATTAATAAAGTGCTTTGGCCCATTTCCATGTAATACAAGCCTGGAATCAGGTGTGAGAGTTTTGGAAATATGAAATCAATTTTGAATTGGCTTACAGGACTAATTTTATTCTGTTCTTTCCTTTCTTGGCCCCACGCTAGTTTCATTTCCACAATACCATATGGGTCAGATTACCAGCTGTAGCAAATTGATTAATCAACTGTGTATGTGTAAGCACGTGTCTATGTGTGGTGGCTAACTTTATGTTTGTAGTCAAATCTTATGTCTTTTTTGTTATATATAAGTAAAGCCCTTCCCATCCCCCTCTCCTGTCTTCTGTTCAATCCCTCTATACTTTTTTCTTGGCCACTGCCAATACCCCAGATATTCTGAATTTGTTGTTTTTCCCATTATATCCCATTACCCCTAGAACTTACCACCCCTTGTGCTCTGGAGTTCACACCATATCCTTTCAGTATCATATGGGAATCATGAGAATGATCACATTGATCAAGTTGGCCCTAACTCAGTGACTGATCTCAATCCATGACTTCAACCATCAGCTGTAGGAAAACATTGATTCTTCCGTTGCCTTCCTGGTTGCTCTCCACCAACATATTATCTCATTAGCTGAAGTAGTTTCCCAGACCTGACATACCATGGACTTGATCACAACAGACAAAGGGGAATATATGTATTTCTTTATGTGTACTTCTTGACAACAATGTTTTTAAGTAGTTCCAGAACAAACAATAGACCGGGGAAAAGTAAGTGCATTTCTTTATGTATATTTCTTGGGAAAAAAATCTTGTTATTATTCCTATAAATCAGGGATAGTGGAGAATGGCTTCAACTGAGGAATAAGTAGTATCTTCTAGCCATAAACTCCTGGTGCCCCAATGGCACTTCGTGGAAATATCTTTTTATTCTTTCATTCATAGATCCAGTAAAAGGGATGTCTTATTTTAAGAAAAAATATTTCCATCTATTAAACCTAGAGGCTCCAAAATTGAAACATTGCAAGTGGATACTAAACCCTTGATATTTGTCATATTGGTTTGACTTAGGCTTCAGTTTCTCTGATGTTGGCCATATATCCCCAAAAATAGGTCCCACTGCAGGCTTTTGATGGAATTATAGTACACTTCGTGCCTTCTGACAATGACATGGAACCAGGGCAAGCTTCCTGCCACCCTGGAAACAAAATGGGGCATGAGAGCCCAAGAGCCCATGTCTAATGTCTTAAGAAAGCCACCAGCTATTTAAAAACTGTGTGAAATGGAACCTTTACTTTCCTCAAGACTTATAAGAAGGACTCTTGGTGTCAGACAAGTAAAGACTGGCATGAAGTATGCAATTGAAAATAGTAACCAAATGCTTCCTAGGAAAGACCATACTGTTCTAAGCCTAATTTAGGTTAAAACTACACTAACAACTAGCATGACAATGCTAAAGAATGAGAGAAGTATAATGCCTGTTGCTATACAGGCAGGGGTGGGGGAATTGGTGGTGGGAATGTTGCATTGGTGTGGCGGGTATTCTGTTTATGACTGAAACCCAACTATGAATATGCTTGTAATAATGGTGCTTAAATAAATATATAAAAAAAAAGTCTTTATCCCAGGCCCGGAGTGGTAGTGCTAGAGGTGTGGAGTCTGCTTTGCAAGTGCTAGGCTTGGATGGACCAAGTTTCAATCCCTCAGTGTCCCATATGGCTTTCCAAGCCAGGATCAATTTCTGAACACATGGCCAGGAGTAACAAACAAAACAAAACCCCAAACAAAACAAACAAACAAACAAACAAAAAAACCAAACAACCAAAAAGTCTTTTATTGGAACTATGCAAAATTAAAGCCACTTTTACCATTTTGTTATAAACTCTGCTCTGATCTACTCTGAGTGTATTGGAACTGTTCAACCATGCTATTGGTAGCACAGTACTACTGATTCTGGGAGCCTGCCTTTTGTGGGGGAAAGTTGTATATAGAGTGATCACAACTTATCTAGCCCATGTCCATTTTATGTGCTTAGCAAACAAAAAAGGGGAAAATGTTGGCATACACACAGCTTATCTAAAAAAAAAACTTTACCTTAGTTTCCTTTTCTCTTCACCAATCCCCTTTTAAATGTAAAAGATACACCTAAAAATGATTACCATGAAATAGGTATTTTTGTCTGTTATTTCTGCCCTTTCCCCCCAAATTTGGATTGAGAAGATACAATAAAGATTACAGGGGAAGGATGGTTGGTGCTCAATCCATGAGGCTGGGAAGTCTTGACCCCATGTTTTTCTCTCTTATGTCTATCTTATTTCCTTAATCCTTCAGGCTCTCTTGCTTTAGGCTGGTTCATCCTGAATTGTACTCCAGCACACATCATTCATCTTTCAAGAGAGGCAAATCAAACAAAAACAACAACATTGATTTTCCTCAAAGAATTAGAATTGAGCTTCCATATAACCCAGTTTTTCCACTTCTATGAATATAAAATAGGAACCAAAAAACACAATGCAGAAAAACTCTCTGCATTACTATGTTCATTGCAGGATTATTCACAATAGCCAGAATCTAAAAATTACCCAAGTGCCCTAGAGCAGATAAGTAGATAATGAAACATGATATATGTACACAATAGAATGCTACACAAATTTTTAAATATAATTTTATTTTAATCATAGTGGCTTACATATCATTGCTAATAATATTTATGTGCATATTAACATAAAGTCAGGGGAATTCCCATCACCAAATTGTCCTTCCCATCCTACTTCCCATATCCTCTTCCCTCACCCCCGAGGCTGCTCGAGTAAGTGGTCTCCTCTGTGTCTAGCTTATTACTTAGTGATCTTATAACTGTTTGATCTTGGTATCTCCCTTATTTCCCACCCCCCAATTGGGAGCTGGGACTAGATAGTTCAAGTTATGTGGTTTTGTTTGAAAAAGAGAAAAGTAATAACCTGGAAAAAAAAGAAAAAAAGATAATGTAATCTGGAAATGGGCGGATTTCTAGAAGCTTTCATCCTTGGTTTGAGAGAGGAAAGGGAAAAAGAAGGTGAAACACCACAACAGTACATAAAGAACAGTCAAATAAAATATCCACACAATGCTACACAAATTTTATGAAAAATCTAGTCATGTAATTTAGTTATACATGGATGAATATAGAGAGTGGTTTTTGGGGGGGTTGTTTCTTTGATTTGAGGTCACACCCAGCAGCGCTCAGTGTTTACTTCTGGCTCTACATTCAGAAATCGCTCCTGGCAGGCTTGGAGGTCCATATGGGAGCCAGTATTCAAACCACTGTCCTGCATGCAAGGCAAACGCCTTATCACCATGCTATTTCTCCAGCCCCTAATATATATATACATATATATATATATAGAGAGAGAGAGAGAGAGAGAGAGAGAGTTATGCTGAACAAAAGGAGTTAGATGGATATATAAAATGAACATGCAAAACTCACAAAGAAAAAGAGAGAGAGAAATCTGATAACACGTATTAGAAATGAAAAGGGGGAGATCACGACAGATACTGCAGAGATCCAAAGGGTAACCAGAAACTACTTCGAGAAACTTTATGCTACTAAATATGAGAACCTGGAAGAAATGGAAAAATTCTTGGACTCATATAACCTTCCACATTTAAATAAGGAGGAGGTAGATTATCTAAACGCCCCCATCACCACTGAGGAAATTGAAACTGTAACCAAACATCTTCCCAAAAAGAAAAGCCCAGTCCAAGATGGATTTCCTAATGAATTTTTTCAAATCTTTCAAGAGGAGCTACAACCAATCCTAACCAGGGTCTTTCATGAAATTGAAAAAACGGGAATACAAACAGCTTTTATGAAGCTAACATCAACTTGATAACCGGATAGAGATGCTGCCAAAAAAAAAAATTACAGACCAATATCCCTGATGAATGCCGATGCTAAGATTTTCAACAAAATCCTGGCAAATAGGATCCAATGCGTCGTCAAGAAGATTATACACTACGATCAAGTAGGCTTCATTCCAGGAATGCAGGGTTGGTTTAACATCCGTAAATCAGATCG